>JBAMYA010043587.1:0-13234 GCA_037176975.1 Arrhamphus sclerolepis | reverse complement strand
GCCCCTGTGGAGGCTGGAACCAGGAACCTTCTTGCTGTGAGGCAACAGTGCTGACCACCAAACCACCGTGCTGCCCACACGATCCAAACTATTAAGATGAATATAACTTCTTTGCTGTTGGGATAGTTCACAATGATTGATGCTCTCATTGTTAACTGATGGGTCACTAAAAAAGTGTAAATGATTTTAAATAATTTAAAGATTACATTTTATTGAAAATTGTTCAAAGACAATAAATCAGTTTCTGAAACTGAGAGTTTAAAGAAAACAAACTGCATAGTTTGCGTAGTTTTCTAACTTTGATACATCTTCCTTCAGCCTAACATTTACACAGAAAGCTTAAACTTTTAAATTCTAAACGTATCAAGACTATATCTGACTTTACCCTTGAGCATTAATTAACTTTTGATATTTTACCATCTGCATTGCCTTCTTCCTCGCTATGTTCTTGATTGATTAAATTAAATTAAAATAAAGGAGACCCAGTCTAGATAAATAAAGAATTCTGACGCTGGGGAAGGAATGTCTGTCATGAAGGTCGTCTCAGAGAAACACCACCTGTATGCAAACTCAGAAAGCTTTTCTAAGAATGAGAGAAACTTTGTCCAAAGTGTCGTTCAAACACAGGAACGTTGAACAAAATGCATACGACATTAATAGGAACTTCATCACCCTCTTTATTGTGATCACCTTTGCAGCATCCACCACTTCTAATCATCTCAACAGCCGCAATAAATGTTAGAGATCAATGACATATAAGCCTTCATAAAGTCCAGAACATTATAATTATAGCTCATATGTAACAATTAGTGACAGATGACAAATGTGACATTTGTTGAAGAGATCAATATGTCCAGATGTTATTCTTATTTACTGCAGAAAGACTGGGATGAGGAGTCTTCTGGCCTCGCCTGATGTGAACGTGTGCTTCATGGTTGAGCACATAATGAGACTGCAGAGGAGTCTGGACCTGTCAGCTGATGCTGTATTTGTCTGTCTGTGTTGACAACTCAGATCTCCTGTGAGCAAAGGACCCACATCTACTGATGCTTTGTTTGTCATGGGCTTTGAAGTGATTACACGGGTCTCTGCAGGCTCAGGTTCTCTGCTCATGCCATTCACGAGTCGCAGTCAGACTGGCCACACTAAAAGGAAAAGATCCGAATGAAAGCAGTTTTAAGTAGTAGTACTTTTAATTGTGAATCTATGAATCTTCCAAACAGATAAATCACGTTAGTTATCCTAAAACGCTGAGGAAACCCAGTTACCAAACTGCAACATGATAAACTACCTTAATGACTCCTCTGTTACACCAAAAGAAAAACCAAAAAGAGGTCTTTTATGCTGACAAAACCAAACAGCATTTACTTTCTTTTCAGTAATCCCCCTGCTGGAGCAGCATGGGGCTCCATGAAGTGGCCCTCCAGTGCTCTGTGCTTAAGCTGATAGCACCACCAAAGGCTTAGAGACGGTCCACATGACTCAGCAGAAAATGAGGTGACAACACCTTTTGTAATAAAAGCGGATAAAAGCGTGTAATGAATTTTGCAGCTCAGTGGCTGCTGCTGTCTTACAGCCCAGCAGTTCTGGGTTCAAAGCTCACCTGCTCAGAGACGTTTCCACGTGGAGATGGTCCGGTTCTGGTTCCCTCCTCCAAACCAAAGACGCAGGTACGGTTTTCTATCCTGATAATAAACTAATGCAATCCAGACCAAAAATTGGAATAAAAATTGGCATATGGAACAAAAAACAGATAAAAAGAGATTTAACAAAAGAAAAAAAGAACTACTTGAATATTAAACAACAATCAGTTGTCTGGACTGCTTCAGAAGGACGTGTATTTGTTCCATTACATGTGTGTAAGAGTCAAAAGCAACAGCCAAACGTTTACCCAACTTTTACAATTCAGTCATTCTCAGCCAAAGGTTTAGGTCCCCAGAGGGGGTCATTTCTAGGAGTCACCTGATGGTTGTGGAGAAAATATTCCGTAAACTAAATTCCATGTTTCACACAGAGTATTGGTATATCGATTAAACTGCTGTACTGCCTGTACCAATGAAATACAAATCTATTATTAATCTAAAGAACTAAGAAGAGAACTATTTATCTAAAAGGAGTTCACCTGAATATGTGACTCTGTTTTACACTAATAGATGAAATAACCAAGAACGAAAATCACCTATAGACTAATCTAAAGACTTAGCTGATGTGAAAACAACCACATCACTTTGAATACTTTAAAAAGCAGAGCGTCATCACATTCAGTAGGTAACAGAATACATCTAGAGGTCTGCACTGAACCTCTGAGCTGCAAACACGATGGTCAAACACAGAATAACCCAACCAACTGCTACACTTTTAATTCAGTTCAATTTCATTTACTTGCAGGGTGAAAATTCACGACCAAGTCATCTGAAGGGACTTTACAAAGAAAGCGTTCTAAATGAACAGAGCCAAATATAATCCAGATGTGTCCAAATGTACTCCAATTCAGCCAGATTTGCTGTATTCCAGGTCTAATTATAATCCAATTCATTCCAATCTTCTTTTCTTTTTTTTCTTTTTTTTTTTTGATATACCAGTATTGATCCCTGTGGGAAATTCCTTCTCTGCCTTTAACCCGTCTGGGCTACTAGAGCCAGAGCGGTGGGCTGCCACGGTGCGGCGCCCGGGGAGCAGGCAGGGGTTTCAGGTGCCTTGCTCAGGGGCACCTCATCCATGGATGTGGACGTGGGGAAGCGCTTGTTCAGACGCTCCCCCCACCCACATCATTGGTACCGGCCGGGGATTGAACCGGCGACCCTCTGGTTGCCAGTCCAGGTCCAGGTCTGTAGCCGGAAACCCCCCCAAGTTCATAATTTTGTTTATTATTTAGTCCAAAAATCAAAATTTGTCAAACGCTAAATTGTGGAAAATAAATAAATGAATAAGCAAAAGGCAGTTCTAGAAAATTGCTTAAATGGCGATTTAAAGCAGTGGTTCTCAACTGGTCTGACTTTGGGACTCACATTTATTTAATAAAAAGATGGTTCAGCTTGAACCTGAGATCCCATTATGCCAACACAAAACAATATGCTCAATCATACACCAAAATGGCCAGCAGGTGGCGATACTAGAGAGGAAAACATGCCCTTTTACACTCAATTAACCGCATTTGTAATTTAAGCTAACAGTGGATCTTAAGGTTTCAAGAATATTAATATTTGTCTGTGTTTACCTACGTAATAAACAGCCCTGTGTTGATAACATTCAGTCAGTAGCATCATTGGTTACTCAGTTAAAATTAACTCCAGGGTTCCACACAGTAATACCAGATGCCAGAGTCCATGTCCATGACACCTCCTACAAACAGTTAAAAAGGTATAAATCACCTGTAAATCTCTCACAGCTTCTGCTTTGAGGTGTGAAGTTTATTTCGTTCCAGATGAATTTGTCTTTGTTTTGTTCTGGTCAGATTTCTTGTTGGGGATCTCACATTTACATTTACACCAGCATTTGCTCACATGTGGAAGAGAGAAAGCAGAGACAAAACCACAGAGCTACAGGAAGGAGAGCTTTATGGGCGCCAGTATTGTCGGTTCCCTTGAGTTCTTGCTGTTGCACCTTCATGTCTGTGAGAAATATTGAACGTGTGTGTTATTGTCTTGCCGTTGGTTTATCATCCTCATGTCAGAGGTTTTAAAACTTGATATGTGTTCAGTTCAGACTGAGGCTTTTGCAAACGTGAGTCTTCAGGTTTATTCAGAGCTCTCACACATTTGTCCTTGATGTGGTTTATTTTTCAGCTCTGTGTTCTCTCTACAGGCTTTAAATACCCTTTTATTCTTCCTCTAATGGTAAGAGTGCCCTTGGAACACAGATGGGATGAAATTAATAACTGCAGTAGTCAACAACATAAAGCAACTGATACACCAGCACAAAAAACAACCTTAGCACAGAGCAAACTCAAAACTAAATAAAACAACAGGCTTCGTGAATAAGCATGACCATCCTTTACTTATAAAGCCTCTAGTTTTATGAGGTGGTGAGCTTCTTTTAGAGCCACTGCTCACATCGAGACGCTGAATATTCTTTGGTTGGCTTCAGAACAACTCTTGTTTCCCTTGTAACGGCTGATTTATACTTCTGCATCAAACCTATGCTTCTAGGCTATGCTGTGTTTGGCACTTATACTTCTGAGTTATTATTTACGTTGTTCTGTAAGCACCACCGACCATTAGGTGGCAGTGTGGGTTCTTTTTCTGCAGTGCTGTAGCAAGTGGAGAAGAAGAACAAAACTACAGACCGTGTTGCTGCAGCACAGACCAAGAAACACTCAGAGGTGGAAGGGTTGCTGGGTTTGAGAATTTCTTTGTGTTGTTGCTTCTCCACTCTGGCGGCGGCAGCCACAGACACGAGTCACCATGTTATTGAGCTTTCACCTCGCCTCGTCTTGATTGGCTGAGGTGTACTCTGGCTGCTAGAGCCCAGTGGTTTGGGGATAGTTAGGATGAGGTGTAGATACGACGTAGCTTTGACACAGAAGGATAAATAAGCCTTTTGAGGTAGAAAAGATGACTGGGAAAGGTCAAAGAAACCATGTCACGGAGCAGTCAACCACCAGGTCTGCAGTCTCACGTGAAAATGAATGTTTTAAAACGCAAAGTTTGGAGGTGCTGATCTTTTCATGAACTTATGAGTCATTAACCTTCAGAGAGCTCTCTGATGAGAAGTCAAGAGCCACGTAAAAAAATAATCTGTGGGTTTGTTGTAAAAGAATACACCTTTTAGATGAGATTTACAAATCTGGTGAATAATTCACAGAAGCTGATTAAAGCTGTGTAGACAGAGTAACCACGGAGCATTTCAGTCTTCAGATCAAGAAGAGCAAGAACTGTTAAATAATCATGAAGCAAACTTACTTAAACTTAATTACTCCTCTCTTGATTTTAGCCCTCGCTAGTATGACGACAAATCACCAGATAACCTAAATTAAACTGCCAGAGCGTCACTTTGAATCTGAACAGGAAGTTTGGTCTCCCATGCCTGCATATCATTGATAACAGCACTGCACTGGTGGCACCATCAAAGCCTCCAGAAATGGGATTGATTATTGTTGCCTCACTTTTTTTTTCTTTTTTTGTATTTTGCAAACTGTGACATTGACAAACGTGTCGTTCCCCCTCTACGGATTCAAGTCAAGCTTTTCAATCTTCCTCTGAAAGGGAGGAATTACTCAGAACATGATGTCATCAATAAATCTTGGGTGCATTACATTCTGCGATAATAAATCACTTTTATGAGAATAGTGATATTTTTAGAACTTTCACAACCTTTATGACCACAGCAGAGTTGTTCTTTTCATTCTTCTAAATGGTTATGGTACATGTGGAAAAGAAGTGTGGAAAGATTTGGAAAATGGTCATCAGTGGTGTGAAGGATGTGATGGGAGGGTGAAATATGGAAAAAGAAAACACTGATCCTTTAAAGTAACAGTAGTAACACAGGATGCCCTCGTGTTTCTGCTCCAATAACACTTTTAATAAATATGAAGTCGAAATGAGAGCAGTCCCCAGTTATTTTACTGTCAGACGTTTGTGCTAAAACATCTTGAGACATCCAGCAGGAAACTCCGTCTCCTTTGGCATGGCTTCATATTGGAATACTGAAAAAGTACTCACTGAACTGCCGAGGAGGAAAGTCAGCGCAGCGTGACACAGACAATTAAGGCCTCTCATCTCTTTGTCTCAGCAGGCAATTATTCTGTGCTAATGGAATAATAGGTTACGCGGAAATCCCTAGCGCTGTGGTTGGCAGCCTTTAGGACAGTTTACTCAGCTCTGGCCAAGGAACGTGGTATTCAGACAGAGAATGGAGCTATGAATATTAAAGATGTACAAAAGCAGTCTCCACACAGAATGACAGACAACCAAGAAACTCAAAGTGGACATTTTATGAAGAAGAAAATCTGTGCTTGACTGCATTTATTTGGGTATTTGAAACCACTATAAACTGTAAAAACCTCAATTTAATACAACCCTGTCTCTCTGAGGTGGCCATTTCTCTTTTGGCGGCTACTAAAACATCAAAGACCCAGAACAGAGTATAATTCTCTGGCTTAAATTAAATTAAATTAAATAGATAAATATGTCATTTTAAGCTGCATTTAAATTGTAAGTAGGAGGAGTCTGAAATTAGATCAAGTAGTCTTTGCATGCAAGACCAGTGTAACGTTTATGGGATGGAGGACACAATCTCTGATGAAAGACAAAAGATGTCCCTCTTCAGAAGAACATTGACTGGCCTTGTCCTCATCACACAGAGAGATCTCAGTGGAGACAGTTCTCCACATGGTTCCTCCATGGTGGTTGCACCAGAGCAGAGTCGTCCTTTTCTACGTTCTAGAAGCTCTTGAAAACTCTCTTCCAAGGATACCCTTTGTTGTAGCTGCGTTCTCTCCCTAACCTCTGAACTTGGACCTGAATCATGTCCTAGCTGCTCTGGCTTTGGATAAAAACATCTGCTAACTGTAATGTTATATAATCCCCACAGTCTTCCGTCTGTGAGCGTATGGCCGTCAGGGAATCCAGAAAGAGAAGCAGCAGTGAGTCTGACAGCATTCTGACATGGTCGCTCTCCACAGACTCTGAATGGGGTGACATCACCTGTAGCCAGGTGGGTTACACGGGTTGTGGCTGGTTTGTTGCTCAATCAACACACGCGTCAGCCAGTCAGGTTGGGTCTAGGCAGCTGGAGCCCAGCCAATGAAATGTAGGTGGGGGCGGGTCTATAGCAGCTGGTATCTGTTTACGATTGGACCTCGCATTACAGGAGTATGAATATAGAATGAGTAAGCTTTATTATCAGAGATAGTGGAAGAATCTGGTGTGACTGCGTTTGTGTGTCTGGGCGCAGCAGTAATGTGTCACTCGCCAACAGTCCGGCTGGCGTCTGTGCTTTTAGACGTAACTGACGCTACATCGAGCCATTGTAGCGAATCAGAAGCAACATCACTGGATACTTTTACTTACACATAGTTACCACCAGTTGGCGGGTTAACACTACTAATTCTTCTGTTCCTGGAAGCAGTTTCATGTTTGTTTCTAACGACACAATCAACCCCTCAGACACCTCATCCGTCACGCGTTGCCACAAATGAAAGCAGCAAAATTTCTTTTGCGATGGTTTTAAGAGCACAGATACCCTCCTGTATCACTGCTGTATCAGCAGATGTCAGGTGCTAGCGTTGTGCACGTAAGCAAATAAATACAGGCCAGAACCAATAATGAAGAGGGAAAAATGAGATGTAAGATGAGAGACAACTGAGGTAAACACACACACACACGCGCACACACACACACACACACACACACACACACACACACACACACACACCAATTAGTGTGATAGAACAATTCAATCCACCGGCTCGCCTGACTGGCTGCCCATCTGTCTGTCTCTGTTATTACTTTAACTGAACAGAGTGGATGGTGTTATGTGAGGTGCTCCAGGGTTTCACTTCCATCCTGGATTACACGAGCCTGGGAAAGTGGTGCATGAGGCAATTAATACTCAGCAAGTTAGACTCTCGTACAAAAATATAATTGGCCACTCAAGCAAACAGGAAGTGCTGAGAGGAAGATGACAGCACAGAGTTAACAGGAGAAATGCAGAAGATGTGAGAAAAATACACCAGCGTCGTGAAGATTCATGGTCTGGCTTCCATAAAGGCATAAAAAATGACAGTTAATTACAGGAAAGCTGCAGAAACACTACAGCTGCACAAAACAAATATTTTAAGTTGTGGTCTCATAACAAAATAAGGAAATGGGCATACAATAAAAAACATGGCGTTCCTGTTGATGGACTTTAATTGCTCACTTTTTTCATTACACCCAGCATTTTTTTTAAATGCATGGTTTTTTTTATTATTATCATCATCCAGTATTCCAGAAAACAACATCTGTAACAAGCCTAAAGCTAACAAAGCACAGGAACAAAATAAAATAAATACAGTTGTATCTGCTATATATGAGGTATTAATAAAAGAATTTTTTTAAAAAAGTGTGACATGATTTCATCAAAATGGAACGCTGGGATGGAACTTCCTTATCATGTCTCCTCAGCTCTGTAGCACCTGGTTTTTGGAGTTGAACTGATCCTTCTGTCCCTGGTTGTGCCTTATTTGACACCCGTCCAACAGCTTTACACTACAGAAAAGCTGGATAATTCTGCACTAATGCGGTTCTGTGAGGAGGACGTCTGCAGACCTGAATGACTGACTGGACATGGTTCCAGAGTGAGATGAGACGAAAAACAAGCAACAGGGTTTTGTGAAAATGTGGAAGTCACAATAGACCGCCAAACGAATGCACTAATGATGCACACAAAGAGGAAAAATAATACGTTTTTCATATGTGTGTTTTAGGATTCACCGCCACTCAGCATCTGTAGCGTGACAGTCAGAGACACAGCAGAATATGTGTCTGTCTTCATCCATAGCATGGACCTCTGACACTGAAGATGGACTTCATGCATTCAGGCTTTGAGGGTTTCCCCGAGCAGAAACAGCTGACCGCATTCAACAGTGACGTGTGTGACGTTAGGACTGAGCCGTATTACTGACCACATATTCACATACGTTTTTGTGAACTTGACTTGCGTTCATTCACTTCTTCTGATGCACAATTCACAACAAAACCAAGCTATTGTTTGATCTGCGTCTTCATCTCTCAGCTCATCAACATCGAATCTGACAGCTTTAATTACCACTTACTTTGTGTTTAATTTGTTTATTTTTGAGCGACAAAGATGAGCCAGCTGGAAAATATGAATACTAGTAATTACGAGAGCTGAAAAATCTGTTTAGCAGGTATTCTGAACTGTTTTTATGGCAAAGCGCCTTGATAAAACGATAAGTAATTAAGGTTCACATGTGCAAAAATCCCACATATGTGTGACTGACATGTTCTACAAGAGGTCAGTGGTGCTAATTCCACAACAATTTGTTAACAATAAAAACAACACAGGGAAGAGAACACTTCTTTTTACCCTTCAGGTCATAAAACTAAATGAGCACTTCTACACCTAAATAGAATATCTGCGCAGCTCCTTGAATGACTGACATGCACGTCGAAACTGAAGCCTCCTGTGAATTCATCTGTCAGTCAGACTCTCCCCTTCTCTCAGCAGGCACTAATCCCTTCATACCCCCATTGTTGCCTCATGATTGTTTACTCTTCTCTATTACCGCCTTAGCAGACTCTTTCTGTGGCCTGAGAACAGTCTCCTCATCTCAGATGAACTTTATCTGTGTCTGAAAGCTTGTTTGACTCAGGGATGGTGTCTGAAAGTTGCATCAGCCCACTGATGTTGTTGCTTCTGCTGCAGGCTGCTGGAGATTAGACCTCCTTCACCCTTGAGGTTGTCTGAAACATAGACTACATAAGAGCTCAAAGCCCTCTGGGACTTCGCCTGAATCTGCCGGGCAGCCGTCAGATGTGCTGACTGGTTGGCAGCTTTCACCTCTAGATCCTTCCAGGTCAACCTTTAGCTCTTACGGTGCATTCACAGGTACACGTTTTAAGCATCGTCTGCATCCGTCTTCATACGCTTTGACTGGAGTAATGTCAACCGTTGATGAAATAAGTTGTGGGTTGTGTGTGTTGTGGCAGGTCCTTTGCTTATATTTATATATATATATATATGTACAGAAGGGCCACCTCCCATCCAGTGAGAGCCTCCTCTCCTCTCCTTTCAGCTCAACTAACACTCCTCTTCCTGGATTTTTCAGCAGCAGTTGGATTGCTTTTTGTTTTTTTTTCTGGTTATGACGGATTCCTCCTCTTTCATGTTGCTGCAACTTTTACATATGAATTCAGCGTTATTTTACAACTCAGATGACAAGTTCACCTAAAATGCTGAGTGAAGACAGATAGCCTTTAACAGCATACACTGCAGCGCATCTGTGATTCTCAGAAGTATCCTGTTTTGCATAAACTAAAAAAATAAATAAAAACATTAAAAAAAAGGGAAAAAAGCTTAAGTTACTTAAGCTTTGGCGAAAATTTAGCAAATCAGATATAGCTGTAGAAAATATTCTAAACAAATACCTATGCTGCCTGATTCAGGCAGCATAGCATGTTTACAAGCACAAACACCATTTTTTAGTATATTTTTATAGTGATACAACTGATTTGCTCAAAAGCTGTGCAAAATCTGAATGTCGGTACTTTCTTTGAAAATACTTTCATTTGGCCATTTTCATGTTTTTGCTCCTCAACAGTGCATACTTTTTTACCCCCAAAATTAAGGAAATGTGATTAAAAGACCAAAAGTTGGCATTAGTCATTTTCATGCTGAATTTGCTTCATTTCTTGGAAATGCCAAACAGTTTTCAGACACATCAGAAGTCCAGTCTTTCATAAAGAACAGCGCTTCTGCCATAGTTTTGTTTCTTGCTGATGCAGAAACGTTGAAAACTCTTCCTGCTGCAGCTCAAGTATTTCAAGGTCTGCTGCCAAGCAACAAGCCTTTATCTAAAAACTATTGAATCCTCATCCTTTCTTTTTTTTTTAACTTCTTATGTGTTTCTGGATCATATTTCAACTCTAAAATACTGAACATCGGAGTGTTTTTCCAGTCACAATCAGAAGACCTGTTTACTTTATTTTATTTTATTTACAGAAGCAGAGCGATATTTACCCATCCAAGTTAAGTTTGAAACATTTCCAGTTCAATCTGACAATAACCCAGTGAAGCTGTCTATGACCTTTGACACTAAAGTCTGATGTAGCAACAACATACAAAAGATAAACTTAAACCTAAAAAAAACAAGGGGGAACATCTTACAAAGTAAATGAATTTTAAACTTTAAACTGGAGATTGTTGCCTGCAGCTCAGTGTGAATCTGCCTCTGCCAGTGAAAATGACATACTAATAACACTTTGCTTTCAAACACACATTGATTAGCCCTCTGCATGCTGGGTAATGCAGTTTGTAATCAGCCAGTCCTATTAGGTTTCTGCAGAACGTCTCTAAAACAAACTGCCATTAAACCCACCCGAGGTGGATTTTCACATGTTGTCATGCTTCTCCTTTTAAGATCCTGCTATTAATAAATGAATCTTATACCATACACCCAAAGGAATATCAAATCTCAAACTGTTTTAGAGCAATATACTGTCTGCTGCCTTCAGCATTATAGCTCCTCCAGGGATGTTTATGTTCTTTTCAACATGACGATGAAAAACAACATTCTGCAGACATTTCACAGGCACGGCTGATGTTGAGGTACTGGACTGGCCTCCCTCAATTTCAATTCAATTCAATTTATTTATATAGCGCCTATTTACGACAAGTCATCTCTAGGCGCTTGAGAACACCATCCCTCCTACGCTGACACGTCCCAAAAAAGAACGAGTTTCAGAGTGAAAAATGTGACGTTGAAAACCATGTGTTGCATGCTTTTAAGACATGTTTGCAGGTAGAATGGGACAAAGTAGCAACTGAAATGCTTCATGAACGCCTTTAAAGTGGGTTTATAGCATCAACAAGTAAAAGTAGGAATTACAATTTTCTTTTTCTTCTTCTTTAAATTCCAAACCACCGTGTGTGTTTGTGTGTTTGAGGTAATATTAAAGGAAAATATTAAATTGCATTCCAAGTCATTGAGAAGGAGTTTCAAGGTAGCAAAAGCTGAGGAAGAGCAGTTCTTATCCTTTATTCAGAAGATTGCTGGGAAGATCATGAAGCCCAGTTTTGTTCCCACTGTACATCTCTTTGGATGAAAGCATCTACTGAATTTAAAGGGACACTGTGTAATATTTCAGGTTGTCTATTAACAAAAATGGACTGTTTCATTCAAAAGTATGACCTTATTAATTAGTTATTACTTCCATCAACAAATCACAGTGTTCCAGTATGTCTTGAATTTTCCATTTATATATACATTGTGTTGGCGTATTCAATGGTGATCGCCATGTTGCGCCACCATCTTGAAACTACGGTCCACAGCAGGGGACGTCCTGGAAAATACAGCTTTGTGTTTTGCATTTGCGCTAGCGCTAGCAGTAGTGGGCTTCAAACTCCAAGGGAGAGCGGGCGGGGGGCACAGAGACGTGAAGGAGAGAGTAGAAAGAAAAAATGGACCAGTGAGTACGTTGAGGAAGATCCATCACCAAGAAAACAAAAATTGCAAGTTAAAAAGTAAAGTTAGTTTGTCACAAGGCTGGTACACGTGCTGAGAAGTTTAGCTGCAGGTATTGAAAATAGACGTAAGAAAACGTTAGGAGGTTCAAAGAAAGAGAGCGGAGTGATTCAGTTCAGTGTGCAGGAGTGATAAGTCAAGAAAATGAGAGTTTGGACGTTTAGAAGCTGACAGTGACTGGGAAATGCAGATAGATTTAGGTGGAAAGCTGGTTGTTCCTCAGGAAATAGTTTACACTAGTTTAAGGCCTGATATACTTTAGTGGTCAGTTAGTCAGCAGGTAGTTTATTTTATTGAGCTGAAAGTTCGCTGGAAGATTCGATGGAGGAAGCTGACAAAAGGAAAAAGCTCAGATTTGCAGACTTGGGAGCAGAAGCTGAACAGTGAGGATGGAAAGTTAGGGTGTGTTCAGTGGAAATTGGATGTAGGGGTTTCATAGCTACATCTACATATTCATTACTGGGTGAACTGGGTATAGCTGGGCAATGTTTGAGGAAATTGGTAAAAGAAATGTCAGTTGAGGCAGCCAGATGTAGTCAGTGGATCTGGAGCAGGAGAAATAATGTCAGTTGGGGACCAAGTCTGGTTTGAGTAAACCTCATCTGTTAATGAAGAAGAGGGAGTGAAGGTAGAGTGAGAGGAAGTCCACCAATCAGGCCTCAGAGGAGGAAAGCCAGCAAGAGGAAACTGGCTTAAGGAAGTGGGCGTGACCAACTTGACTTTGTCTGGGACCATGGAGGTAAGTGTGTTTACTCCTGCAAGGTGTTAGAGAAGGTAGTATTGGTATTGTCACTACCTGCTGTTCGTATGAGGGTTGTATGGGTTTGTTGAAGGTGACAAAGCTGGAATTGGTCTGTGGTAGCCATTTTGTAAGGAAGTAGCCATTTTGTTGCCAGAATAGTGGAGGTAGCCATTTTGTATTGTAGGTAGTGTTTGTTGTTGTTGTGATGGTGTGGTGGAGCATTGAGAGCAGAGGCCTGTATCACAAAGCTAGATTTAGCTTTAGCGAGGTAACTTCAGGGTTAATCCTGGGTTTTCTGTATCACG
>JBAMYA010043586.1:0-13234 GCA_037176975.1 Arrhamphus sclerolepis | reverse complement strand
AACTTTTCCTCACTTGTCCCGATTTTTCACTCTGTGTCTTTAAGCTGTTCTTGCGCGAAATATATAAGACATAATTTATTATTATTATTATTATTATTGTTGTTGTTATTACTGCAAAGAGGAGATTCTAAGGAATCCAACGAGACCAATTATGGCGTGCTTTGATGACATCATACGTGTGTGAGAGGCTTTATAAGCAGTAGGGGCGGAAGTGAGGACAACGACGTCCGCGCGGGCCCCAAGAGGTTATTTAGCTGTTCAGCTTTCATCATCAACCTGCATCCATGTGGCATCCTGACACACTTGTTGAGTTAAAAATAACACAACAGGATCAGGACAGCAGAGAAAAACTGAGATGGTAAAAGAAATAATTAAAACAATAAAACATGAACTACCAATAAGTAAAAACCCCTGAGGCCATATGGAATATTTAAACATTCCCTCTAAACTCTTAATGGTCCCGCCTTGCTTCTTTAGTTTATCACTAAAATCACTAACTGGAAAAAAAATGAGGTCATTTTCAACGATCAACAATCCTGCTTCTGTTTGGTGGATAAAAGAAACTTCAAACAACTTTAGAGGGAAAAAGGAGTATTGAAGAAAGTAAATTGTGCAAAACTAAACATGCAAAAAGAAAGTATTGCTGTGGTTTGTGACTGCTGCAGATATGCGTGTGAGTGCTGAAAAAGTTCTCGTGTAAACTTAGTGACTCCATCAACAACCCAGAGACTTCCTGTTGTGTTGTTTTTGCGTGAGGTTTGTTTGGGCATCATATGCTTTCAAATGCTCAGGGACCGCTGGTGTCAATATCAGACAACTGTGAAAAATGCTGAAAGAAAACATTTAAGGAACATTATTGTGTCTAATTGTTTTGTTTAAAACAACTGATTCAGCTTTTAATGCCCAGTCTCTGTATGGAGACGTCATCTGCGACTTGTGAAACATTTCTTGTCTTGTTCATTGATAAAGTCTCTTCTGTTGGGGCTCTCATGTCACCCCCTGCTTGTGACCCCTCAGTTTCTGTCACCTGCTCGGCTGTCTTCGACCAGTTCCAGCCTGTGACTCTGTCCTGTTTGGAGGAGATTGTTGATCATATGAAGCTCTCAGGTTCTCCAAATGATGCTGTCCGTCCTCGACTGTTTAAAGAGGTTTTTTCCACTATTGGTACCTCTGTTCTTGCAGTCATTAACAGCAGTCTGTCCTCAGGTTTGGTCCCTGTATATTTTAAACATGCAGGAATGCAACCCCTGATTTAAAAAACCTGGGCTAGATCCTGCAGTTCTTGCCAATTTCAGGCCAATTTCCAAACTGCCTTTTATTTCAAAAATTCTTGAGAAAATAATCTACAGTTAACTAATGGCGTTTCTAACAGATTATAATATTCTTGAGGTTTTCCAATACGGTTTTAAATCTCTGCATAGCACTAAATCAGCTCTTTTAAGGGTTTTTAACGATATCTTTTTAGCTGCAGACTCTGGTGACTGTTATTCTTTTGCTTTTAGACTTAACTGCTGCATTCATTTTAGTGGACCTCGAAATCCTGATCTCTCACTTGGAACAGTGGGTGGGCATCAGTGGTGGTGCTCTGGAATGGTTTAGGTCATACTTGACAGACCGAACTTTCTGTGTAACTCAGTGTCCTCCTCTGCTCCTCTTTCATGTGGGGTTCTGCAGGACTCGGTCTTAGGCCTCTTTTATTTTCTCTATATTTGCTCCCACTTAGTACCATACTTAGGAAGCATGGGATTCAGTACCACTGTTACGCAGATGACATTCAAATTTATGTCCCCCTTAAAAAGAATGACTCAGTCACTGCTCTAGTTGAGTGTCTTGATGACATTACGGCCTGGATGGTGCTAAACTTTTTAAATTTTAATGATAAGAAGACTGAGGTCCTGGTTTTTGGAGGCACCTCTGAAACACTCCTTTCTGTGCTGGGCTCCTTGGCCCAGCATGTTAAACCAGTCATCTCTAACCTCGGAGTAAGAGTGGACACAGACCTGAAGTTCGATGGCCAGATCAGGGCGGTTGTTAAATCCAGTTTTTATCATTTGAAGCAGCTCGCTAAAATAAAACCGATTCTCTCCAGGAAACAGTTTGAGATTGTGATCCATGCGTTTGTCACCACTCAGCTGGATTATTGTAACGCTCTTTACGTGGGGGTAAATGCATCCTCCATCGCCCATCTTCAGATGGTCCAAAACGCTGCTGCACGTCTTTTAACCGGCACACGCAAACATGACAAATTACCCCATTTTAGCCTCACTCCACTGGCTGCCCATTTATTTTAGTCCGTTCTTTTATTTCCTTTTAAGTCCCTGAATGGTCTTGCCCCGCCGTACCTCTCTGAGCTTCTACATCCCTACACACCCAATCGCTGTCTCAGGTCCGCTGATCAGCTGCTCCTGAGTGAACCGAAAACGAAGCGGAAGCTCAGAGGGGATCGTGTCTTTGCTGTCGCAGCCCCAAAATTATGGAAGAATCTGCCTCAGCACATCAGACAAACCTCCTCTGTCTGATTTTAGATCCCTTGTCAAAACCCACCTCTTCTCCTTGGCCTTTGACACGTAGCAAAACATTGGACTTTGTTTTCATTTTATCTTTTCTTTTAGCCTATTTTATTGTCTTGTTTGCATGACTGTTTTATTTTACTTGTTTTATGTCTTTTATTGTGTTTTAATTTATCTAATTTATTTTATTTTATTATTTTAAACATTTTATGTCCTTTGGACTGTTTTGTCTTTTATTCATGATGTTATATTTATTACTTTGTACAGCACTTTGGTCAGCTGCTGTTGTTTTTAAAGTGCTTAACAAATAAAGTTGGATTGGATCCTCAATTGCTGAACAACCCTACCTTCTGCACCCAACACCAGTCTGAGAATAAAGATGAACTTTGATATGAAATGTCAGAAACTTTGAAGATAATAATTCCATAATTTACAGGACAAAATATTATCAATACATTCAGAGAATCAGGAGAACTTACTATGTTCAAGACATAAGAAAGGAGGATGTAACTAGATATTGGTGAATTTGAGGTTCTCAGAAATCACTATATTGAAAAATGTCCTGATTCTTTACTGATAAAAAAGAGCACTGGTTCTACTGGACATCACTGCATTAGAAACAGTCCTGATTCTACTGTGCATCACTGCAAAAAAATTGTCATGATTCTAATGTATATCTATGGAAAATCACTGTACTGAAACAGACCTGATTCTAAGGGAAATGACTGCATTAAAATCAGTCCTTTTTCTGCTGTGCATCACTACATTAAAAAAGCATCCTGTTCTGCTTGACATCACTGCATTAAAAACATTTCTGATTTTTTACTGGAAATCATTGCATCAAAAACAGCCCTGATTTTGTACTGGACATCACTTCATTAAAAACAGTCCTGATTCTCGTGGACATCACTGTATTAAAATAGCCCTGATTCTACTCCACATGACTGCAGTAAAAACAGTCCTGATTCTCTACTGGACATCACTGCATTAAAAACAGTCCTTATTCTACTGGACATCACTGCATTAAAAAACAGTCCTGATACTACTACATATCACTCCATTTAAAACAGTCCTGATTGTGTACTGGACATCACTGCATTAAAAAACAGTCCTGATACTACTACATATCAATCCATTAAAAACAGTCCTGGTTGTGTACTGGACATCACTGCATTAAAAACAGTCCTTATTCTACTGCACATCACTGCAATGAAAATAGTCTTGATTCTACAGGACATCACTGCATTGAAACCAGTCCTGATTCTCCTGGACATCACTGCATTGAAACAGTCCTGATTCTATTACATATCACTGTATTTAAAAAGAAAGTCCTGATTCTACTGTACATCACTGCATTGAAACCAGTCCTGATTCTGTACTGGACATCACTGTATTAAAACAGTCCTGATTCTATTACATATCACTGTATTTAAAAAGAAAGTCCTGATTCTACAGTAATCCCTGCATTGAAAAGAGTACTGATTCTGTACTGGACATCACTGTATTAAAACAGTCCTGATTCTATTACATAGAACCGTATTTAAAAAGAAAGTCCTGATTCTACTGTTCATCCCTGCATTGAAAAGAGTACTGATTCTATTGGACATTAGTGCATTGAAAAGAGTCATGACTCTGTACTGGACATCACTGCATTAAAAACATTTCTGATTCTACTGGAAATCAATGCATTTAAAAAACATCCTGATTCTATGGAAAAACACTGTATTAAAACAGTCCTGATTCGAAGGGAAAGCACTGCATTAAAAACAATCCTGATTCTACGGAGGGAGTGTTTTCTTGCCACTGATGGCGTTGCCATGTGCTCAGGGGTCAGGCTCTGAGTTTCTTAAACGCCTAGAGATGACTTGTCGTAAATAGGCGCTATATAAATAAATTGAATTTGAATTTACTGTGCATCACTGCATTGACAATAGTCTAAATTCTGCTTGACATCACTGCATTAAAAACATTCCTAATTTTCTACTGGAAATCATTGCATCAAAAACATCCCTGATTCTACACAGACATCACTGCATTAAAAACAGCCCTCCCCCTCTCCCTCCTTACCCTTAGAGATGATCTTGTGTAGCTCCAGCAGAGACCTGAAGGACAGTGAGCTAATGTGAGGTGTCCCCTGTCTGTACTGGTCCTCCTGGTCCTCAATCCTGGTCCATCGAGCCATCTCCCTCCACTGCAGTTCCTGGTTTCTGTCCACCACCAGTTCATCCAGCTCCACAAATACCTGCAGCCCATAAGACTCTGAAGTAATTTAACATGTGGAACATTCAGTTAACACAATGCCAAGAGAGAAGGACTTCAGCAAGTGCCCTCCAGCTTCAGATAAGAGCTTTGATTCCTGACATCTGATTTTAAATCATTTGAAGAGGTTTTAGCTGTTCAGCCATTTCTTCAGTTCTACCAGAGACCTGCACAAGACACAAATAGACATCTGGAACAACTGGAAGACTGAGAAGACCTGATAGAGACCGTGAATCAGAACACCCAAAGATGTTCATTTTATTGAATCTGTTTTACTGTATTTTATTTTAATTTACTGCATTTTGTTTCTTTGTTTTATTTTATTTTATTTGACTTTTTTATTTTACTGTATGTTAATTTCATTTCATTTCATTTGACCTGACTTTGTTTTAGTTTATAATTGGCATAAATTAATTTCTATCAACATACATCTGGTTTCCTGCTGGGGTAAAAATGACAGAGCAGTTAAACTGTTTTAAACCTGCAGTGAACAGCTCAGTGTCTCCATGGTAATGCCGAGATCCTTTACTGGAACCCATTCAATTAGAAAAGTGAAGTAACGTAAGCAGCTTGGTCCAGCCCAAGTCCTGGTCAGAAACTGGAGCTTCAGGTGACTCATGAAACACTCAGACAGGTAAATGTGTCTCAGGTGTGTTGTAGAGGACAACCATTGGCTTCCAGCTCAAAGTAAAGAGCAGAGCAGCAGTACCTGGCTGTGTCGACTCGTTAAGTCCAAACCCTTCATCCTGAAGTCCAGAGCAGACTGGGGCCAAGCCCACGCTCTACCTGGATTCATCTACTGACCCCTCCCACCATCTCCTCTTTCACCCCTCCCATCAGTGTCAACATCAGGATTTCTTCGTGTCCAGGTCCTGTCCTACTACCAGTCCCAGAGGTCCCTGGTTCCTTCTGGTTCCATCAATGCCAGGAAGACATAGAACTCGTCAGGTAGACCCAGTCCAGCAGGAGATGAGCGGGGCCCCTGAAAGTTTAGATAACCTGTGTACTAGACCTGTATCTGGAGCCAGACCATATATCTGGGCCCAGACCTGTATCTGGAATTGAGACTCAGGTTCAGCTGGTCAGTTGGCAGTTAGCTGAGGCTAACATACATTGAGCTGCGATTAGCATACATTTAACTGAGGCTAGCTGAAGCAAGCATATATTAAAATAAGGTTAGTATATATTAAACTGAGGCTAGCTTAGGTTAGCATACATTTAGCTGAGGCTAGCATTGATTTAGCTGTGGTTAACTGAGACGAGCATACATTTAGCTGAGGGTAGCAAACCTGAGGTTAGTATACATTTAACTGAGGTTAGCATACATTGAGCTGAGGCTACCTGAGGCTGGCATACATTTAGCTGAGGCTAGCTGAGGCTAGCCAAAGCAAGAATACACTTCAATGTGTGCTTCTCAGAATCTTTGGACAGGTCAGAGTGTCCTTGTTTCAAAGAGAGTTAAAGTGCCCTCAGGATTCCTATCTGAGGACTGTCTCTGAGTACTGTCCCTATCTAGGACTGTCTTGGAGGACTGTCCCTGAGGACATTTCAAAGTCTCCAGGAACTGTTGCAGATGTTTGTGTTACTTTGTTGAGGCTGCTGGAGTTAAAGCAGGATGTTTATGAATCTTAGAAGTTAAAGCAGGATGTTTAGAAACTTTAGGAGTTAAACCAGGATGTTTATATATCTAACGAGTTAAACCAGGATGTTTAGAAAACTTGGTAGTTAAACCAGGATGTTGAGAAACTTTAGGAGTTAAACCAAGATGTTTATGAATCTGCGGAGTGAAAGTGGGATGTTTAGAAACCCATCCATCCATCTTCTTCTGCTTCATCTGGAACCAGGTCGCGGGGGCAGCAGCCTAAGCAGGGACGCCCAGACTTCCCTCTCCCCTGACACTTCTTCGAGCTCTTCCGGGAGCATCCCCAGGCGCTTCCAGGACAGCCGAGCAACATAGTCCCTCCAGTGCGTCCTGGGTCTTCCCCTGGGCCTCCTCCCGGCGGGACATGCCCGAAACACATCCCTGAGGGAGGCATCCAGGGGGCATCTGATACAGATGCCACCTCAGCTGGCTCCTCTCAATGTGGAGGAGCAGCGGCTCTACTCCGAGCTCCTCCTGGGTGACAGAGCTCCTCACCCTATTCTTAAGGGAGCGTCCTGCCACCCTGCGGAGACAGCTAATTTCCACCGCTTGTATCCGGGATCTTGTTCTTTCAGTCATGACCCAAAGTTCATGACCATAGCCAACAAGACCACATCATCCGCAAAGGGAAGAGCTAAAATCCAGTTGTTCCCGAACAAGACCCCTTTCGGCCCCTGGCTGCACCTAGAAATTCTGTCCATAAAAGTAATGAAAAGAATCGGTGACAAACAGCCCTGCCTGGAGTCTACCGGGAACAGGTCTGACTTACTGCCAGCAATGTGAACCAAGCTCCTGCTCTAGTCGTACAGCGACTGTATGGCCCTTAGCAAAGGACAAAAGCCTCCGACCCCATACCCCTGGAGCACCTCCCACAGAATGCCACAAGGGACACGGGTCGAAAGCCTTCTCCAAGTCCATAAAACACATGTGGTTGGGCAAACTCCCATGAACCCTCGAGGATCCTGTGGAGGGTATAGAGCTGGTCCAGTGTTCCACGGCCCAGGACGAAAACTGCATTGTTCCTCCTGAATCCAAGGTTCGACAATCAGTCAAACTCTCTTCTCATAGATTTTCCCCAGGAGGCTAAGGAGTGTGATCCCTCGATAGTTGGAACACACCCCTTTTCTAAAAAGAGGGACCACCACCCTGGTTTGCCATTCCACAGGCACTAACCCCGACCGCCACATGATGTTGCAGAGTCGTGTCAACCAAGACAGCCCCACAACATCCGGAAACTTGAGGTACTCAGAGCGGATCTCATCCACTCCAGGTGTCTTGCCACTGGGCAGCTTTCAAACTACCTCAGTGACTTCGGCTGCGTCCTCAGCCTCTGCTTCCTCTAGGGAAGGCGTGTCAATGGGACTGAGGAGGTCCTCGAAGTCTTCCTTCTACTGCCCGACAACGTCCCCACTCGAGGTCAACAGCTCCCCACTTCCACTGTAGACCATATTAGCAGGGCACTGCTTCTGCGACTGCTCAAGCTGCCGTCCGCTTGGCCTGCCGTTACCTGTCAGCTGCCTCGGGAGTCCCCCTGAACCAAACAGGCTTGGTAGGACTCCTTCTTCAGTTTGACAGCATCCTTTAATTCCGGCGTCCACCACTGGGTTCAGGAATTGCCGCCGTGACAGGAACCGGAGACCTTCCGGCCACAGCTTCGAACAGCGGCGTCCACAATGGAAGTGGAGAACATGGTCCACTTGGACTCAATATCTCCAACTTCCCTCGGGATGTGGTCAAAGCTCTCCCGGAGGTGGGAGTTGAAGAACCGCCTGACAGGGAATTACGCCAGGCATTCCCAGCAGGCCCTCATGATATGTTTGGGTCTGTCCAGCTTCCTCCCCTGCCAGCGGATCCAACTCACCACCAGGTGGTGGTCGGTTGACAGCTCAGCCCCTCTCTTCACCTGAGTGTCCAAGACATGCAGCCGGAGGTCAGATGGCATGACCACAAAGTCAATCATTGATCTCCGGCCTAGGGTGTCCTGGTACCACGTGCACTGATGGACACCCTTATGCTTGAACATGGTGTAAGTAGTGATGGACAAACTATATCTAGCACAGAAGTCCGGTAACAAAGCACCACTCAGGTTCAGATCAGGGAGGCCATTCCTCCCGATCAGGCCCTCCAGGTTACACTGTCTTTGCCCATGTGGGCGTTGAAGTCCCCAAACAGAACTATGGAGTCCCCCGTTGGATCACCTTCCAGTACTCCCTCCAGGGACTCCAAGAAGGCCGGGTACTCCGCACTGCTGTTCAGCCTGTAAGCCGAAACAACAGTGAGAGACCTACCCCCACCTGAAGGCGGAGGAACGCGTCTCTCGCGTACCGCTCCACCTCCTGCAACAAGCTCCAGCTCCATCCCCCCCGCAGTTGTCGCCCTGGGATTGGTCCGTCGACTGCCCACGACACGGAAATTTAAGGGGTTAAACCAGAATGTTTATGAAATGGAGGAGTTGAATTAGGATGTTGAGGATATATAGGAATTAAACCCAGGATGTTTATAAACTTTAGGACTTAAACCAGTAAATTTATGAACCTGAGGAGTTAAAGCAGGATGTCTACAAACTTTAGGAGTTTAACCAGGATGTTTATAAACCTGAGGAGTTAAACTAGTTTTTTTTTTTTTTTACCTCAGCAGACTTCTGATAAATACGTGATGTTGGGAGCGTATTCTGAGAAGGACAGTGATGTCACAGCAGCTCTGGTGCTCCTCTCACTGACCTCATGAGGTGTGCGGTCCAGTTGCAGGCTTTGGTTTGTGCATCTGTAGGTCTGATCCGTCCTGACGATCGGTCCTCTTGAGCTCTGCCTTGCCAGATGACCTTGATCCAGTCTGTGACCTGAGGGGGTTGAGCCACGGCAGAAACATATGAAAATGGAAACAAACCGCAGGTCATGTGACCTCATGGTGGACAGGAACACAGAGACATTTTCTGGTATTAAATTTTGAACGTTCTGAGATGTTGCCCTGGTTTGATCATAGAGCTGTTGGAGCCTTGACTGTTCCTCTGAGTGTCCCTCAGAATGTCCTTAACCACTTTAGAGTGTCCCTTAAAGGGTCCTTAACCCCTTCAAAGTGTTCTTAACCAATTCAAAATGTCTGCAACCACTTCAGAGTTTCACTCAGTGTTCCTAAATTACTGGGTGAACTGGGTTTAACTGGGCAGAGTTTGAGGAAGTTGATAAAAGAAATGTCAGATGAGGCAGCCAGATGTGGTCAGTGGATCTGGATTGGAAGGACTAATTTGAGTGGGGTACAGAAGTCTAGTTTTAGTGAACCTCATCTGTTAATGAAGAGGAGGGAGTGAAGGTAGAGAGTCCACCAATCAGGTGCAGAGGAGGAAAACCGGGAAATGGTAGTTTATTTAAGGCAGTGAGTGTGACCTACTTGACTGTGTTTGTTTGTTTGTTCTATCTAGGTGGAAATAATAGATAGAAAATAGGATTTTGATATGGATTTTAAGGACTTGTCTTTAACTCCATCAGAGTGTCCTTAACCCTTCAGAGCATCGTCAACCACTTGAGTGTCTTGAACCCATTGAAAGCATTCTTAACCTCTTCAGAGTGTAGATAAGCCCTTCAGAATGTCCTTAAGCACTTCAAAGGGCCCTTAATGCCTTCAAGGGGTCCTTAACTCCTTCAGAGTGTCTTGAAGGAGTGTCTTTAACTCAGATTTATAAATATCCTGGTTTAATTTCTAAAGTTTATAAACATCCTGGTTTAACTTCTCAGATTCAAAAACATCCTGGTTTAACTGCTAAAGATTCTGGTTTCTTTTGCAACATTTTAAAACCTTGTGAGAAATTCAAAATCACCATCATACCATTCTTGCTCCTCCTTTTCATGAAAGTCCCATTATTTAACTTTATTGTTCTGACCTGAGTGTGTTTGTCGTTGTTGTTGATTTGTATTTTATGTGGCCTCATGTATTGTCTGTTTTAACCCTCGAAACTTAATGTACTGCTGTCGGGACCAGGCTACCCTTGGAAAAGAGATCATTGTGTCTCAATGTGTCTGACCTGAAAAAAATAAAGGAAATAAACGGTATTTTTCATTAAAAGTGATCTGGGCACTTCGAGAAGTATTTGACCAAGGGCACCCCCCCCCCCCCCCACCCCACCCCCATTCCCCTCACTCCCTCACCACGACATGTACACTTTGATATCTCAAATGTCCTGAAACCTACGTGTGACGTCACAGGCGGCGTGTTCCACAGTCATGGACATATTTCTCACGCTGGCAGTCCCACGGGAACCTGGATGTCTAACAGGATGTCATGCTCCACTGAACACCACTCAGCAAGATTAGGACAGAGCATGGACAGGTGAGACCACATGAGCTCCTCAGCCTCAGGTTTCAGCTCAAGAGCCAATCAGATTCCAGCTGACTTGCTGCTCATGTCTCTGAGTGTCACATGTCTCCATGGAGATGGTCTGGTATCGGGAGCTGGACATGCCCCCTGTGATGTCACCCAGCAGGATGTAGCACATGCTAGCTACATTAGCTTAGTTTCTGCTAACCAGTTAGCTTACATCCATGATGCTAAATGCTGATGTTTCTACCAGATGGTAGGGTTCCAGCTAATTGAAGCTAATTAGTATAACACTGGTTGTTGGGTTGAGGATCTCATCACAGATGCATGTTTGGGGGCGTGGCTTTGTGATTGACCACTTCCTTTGTGTCATGCTAGTTGACATCACTTTAGCTACCTAGTACTGTGACCTGAAGAGCTGATAACTAGAAATGTGAAGACTAGAGACCTGAACACCTGACAACCTGAAGACCAGAGACCAGAAGATCTGGAAAAAACATTCTTATTTTAAACATAATATGACTTGGAGTGATGGTAAGAGATTAAAAGCACAAAAGGCCTCTGAGACCGGTTCTGGTTTTGGTTCTGGTTAGTCTGGCACCACCAGAGTCAGTCTTCAGCATCCTCAGACGAACTCCAGAAGTTTCAGGAGCCTGGGAGAGGTCAGGAACAGCATGTTACTCACTCACTCAGATGGTCCTCAAGGCTCCAGATGTTCCACCACAGTCCGAGCTCCTGCTGATCTGAGGGAGCAGGACCAGAACCAGAACCACAACTGCAGTCAGAGCAACAATAGACAGAAGCCGTGGGCCTGTTTCGGGGGGGGGGGGGCATTGTGTTCAGATCAGCAGCCTCACATCACATGATCCACACACACCCACAACAATCCAGCAGTGCATGATGGTAGGGGTGATGATGTCATCAGCTGAGCAGGTCCAGCCAAGTTTAATGACCTTAAGGATCCCCATCATAAGACCTTCTCGACCCCCCCATCATAGAACCTGCTAAACCCCCTTTCATAGACCTTCTGGACCTCCATCATAGACTGTCAGGAGCCCTCATCATGATTCCCATCATAGACATTCTAGAACAGAACTTTACCTTGGACGTCTCGCTCCTCTTGGACCTGGCATCTTCCTGTGGGATGGTGGTCTCCAGGAACTTCTGGAACCTTGTTGAGGTCCTGCTGTTGTTTGTCACCATGGCAGCGTGGGGGGGGGGGAGTCTGTAGGGAGGAGGAGGAGAAGGAAAGAACAGCAATGACATCAACAGAGGTGAATAACATTAAAGACACTAAGCTTGCTGTTTTCACTATAGACTACTTATTTTTTACCATTACAGCAACTTCTCATCCTGACAGAACCAGAACCATTTCACCACAGCACCCAAGAATCCAGTAACTGCAGACCACAGAGACCAGTTCTGGGTCAGGTCAGAAGGTTCTGATGTGATCTGGAACGTTCTGGTTGGTCTGGTAAGGATTTAAAGGTGCAGACAGAAGCTGGTACATGGTCCTCCAGACAAAACCTGGTCCAGGACCCTACATACAGAAACTGGTCCAGGATCCTGCAGAAAGGGCCTGGCTGTAATCGGTGTGGGAAGGTCTGTCTGGAAGGTTCTGAGGTGGTCTGGAAGGTTTTGGTTTTGGTTGTTCTGGATTGATCTATAAGGTTCTGGGGTGGTGTGGAAAGTTCTGAGGTGATCTGGAAGTTTCTGATCAGTCTAGAAAGGATTTGGAGGTGCAGCAGGCAGACAGAACCAGGGTTCTCTCTGTCTAGAGAACCCTGGACAGGGTCGTCCAGACAGGACCAGGTCCAGGGTTCTCTCGACAGAAACTGGCCCACGGCCTCCAGAAAGGACTCAGGCCAGTGTCCTTCAGAAACCCTACTCCATAGATCCAGTTCCCTGCTCGTTACATTCCAGATAATCTTTGTTCTCAGCCACTCCTGAATCATTTCATAGAATTAGCGTTGTGTCCTCTTCTTTTCAGGTGGTGTCATGGTGACGCTGTCGTTCAACGACATCCATCGATTGGATTCTGCTGTTGCCTTCCTGCAGTCCAACCCACATACCACCACATATTTATATGAATGTATATATAAACTTATTTTATTACACATACAGTGGGACAAAAAAAAAGTATTTAGTCAGCCACCAGTTCTCCCACTTAAAATGAGAGGCCTGTAATTTCCATCATAGGTAAACCTCAACTATGAGAGACAAACAGAAAAATCACCTTGTCTGATTTTTAAAGAATTTATTTGCAAATCATGGAGGAAAATAAGTATTTGGTCAATGACAAAAGTTCATCTCAGTACTTTGTTCTATATCCTTTGTTGGCAATGACAGAGGTCAAACATTTTCTGGAAGTCTTCACAAGATTTTCACCACTGTTGCTGATATCTTGGCCCATTTTTCCATGCAGCCTTCCCAGTCTGGTCCAGGTCTACAGTTTGGTTTCTGGTGTCCTTTGACAGCTCTTTGGTCTTGGCCATAGTGGAGTTTGGAGTGG
>JBAMYA010043585.1:0-38456 GCA_037176975.1 Arrhamphus sclerolepis | reverse complement strand
TAGATAGATAGATAGATAGATAGATAGATAGATAGATAGATAGATAGATAGATAGATAGATAGATAGATAGATAGCTCTTGACCTAAGTTGTGATGTGCTTTTTGGGGGGGTTAGACACTCACACTCCTTTAACAGGTTCTATATGCGCCCAAAGGGATTTAAAACCAGATGCTTGAACTTCATGTCGTGACACTAAAGCAGAATTCACACCTGAAAACACGTCAGCAACACATTAGTTCCTTGGAGGAACTTTCAATCCGTCCAATCCTGCAGAAGCTGCCTACAAGCACATCCCTTATAACTGTTTCATGTCAGTTACATGTTAAATTGAAAACTTTCCTTTAAATGCAATTGTTAAAAATCTCTGCACATTTAGTCTGTCTCCACAGTTCTGATATGGTTGTGGTTTCTTCATTGTATGATTTAACTAGTAAAAAGTAATTTACGATCCCATTTTCCTTTTTTTTAGAATTATTAAGATTTGTGTATGTTTTACTTTTACTTTACTTGTGCAACAGCTGAAATTTGAAACTGTACTGATCCTTACGCATCCAGGTGCGGTGTATAAACCTGCCTAGTTTACTTTAAGATCCCATTTTTGACTTGCTGAGTCACTACACATGTTCTCTGAACACCGTGAACTCAGTGCCACCCTTTTCAGGGGTCAACTTGAGAGCACACGCTGTCAGTCAACTGAGCTGCTCTGCCCTCTTGTGGCCAAGACAAATATTACACATACAGAAGCGCTAGACTTTGTTCGCACCTCCGCGGCACCCGTAGACGTACTGTCAAGAAAGACGTGTTACTATCGGATACTGGTTTATCACGGGTTCTCGGTGATGTGAGTTTCCGCTTGGACTCTCATTTTATTACGGTGAAAAGTTACTAATGAATTTACACGAGGATGTCATCCGACTCATTAGACTTCAGAAATCGCCAACAGGATCCTGTGATGGATAGAGAGACAGGCATCAGCTCCATGGACCGGGCTAAAGAGTGGGGTAAGACATGCTAGTTCTTTCTTGAAAACAGCCAGGCGAGGACCCCCACAACAGCTTCCACATAAGCCATACTACAAATAAGGGAAACGGATAAGTTCTAAGTATGTGTTAACAAGTCTACTGTTTCAGAACTGACTGGTTTAAAGATTGAAGGTAAACTTGAAGCTAAACTACTATTTAGATTGTAGTTAGCCGGTTAGCACGATGCAGATGATGTAACAGTCTGTAAACAGATACATGATCATAGTGATCAGTGCTACTACTGAATACAACAGGGACATGAGACAGAAATTTTTTTTTATTTTTTATACTACAGCAGTACAGTTTTATTAAAGAAAAAAAAGACCAATTTAGTTAAAAATTCGTTAACCATTGTAGCATAACTTCTTCATGCATAACTTCTTCATGGAGGGGGTTTAAAAAGGTAAATGAAACAGACAAAAAATGGCAGGGATATTATTATTATCTAGGAAGTTTCCATCTGTGTGAATGCATGCCATACCATTAATGGAAGTTTTTTGTTGTTGTTTTCTGATATTGATATTGCACATGCTGATAAATGTTTGATATATTTTGTCACCCTACTTACAGGTAGGGTCTTTTTCTGCAGTCAGAGCAGATGTTGCATGTCATTTTAGAACAAAATCTTCTTTTGAAGTGTTTTCCCCCTTCTTCTTTGCTATTGTGAGAGTGTGCACACAACACCAAAACTTTATTCAAATTAAAGCAAAAGGGAAAACAAATAAGTACTCTTTAGCTGAGACCTCTCCCTTGTATGAATCATGAAAAACGAGAACTGCTTGAGTTTTTGTTTCAAACAGGAAAACGTTGCAGCGTGACGTGTCAAAAGTCTTAACATCTTTCAAATTTGACTTGACAATACACAATCTGTGATGGGACTATTGCACATTAAGCAGACTAAAGAGTGAGTTGAAACCATATACTGCACAGCCCTGGTTCTGTTGGTGGTTTATTACTTTTTACTAATAAAAAGTTGAAAGAAAATCACTCACGCAGACGCACACCCTCTCCCAAATGAATACCTCCCAAAGGACAACTTCAACTTCTCAGCCTGAATGCACGGCTGGCCATGCGTTCAGGCTGAGACTATGCATGGGTGTGCTTCACCCATGTGATAACAGTTTCAGTGTCTTCTATTACTGCAAAGTTTGACTGACTTTGTATTTCACTGGAACCTTAATACTTGGTGCCAGCCTACATCATGCCCCTGCAATCTCGATCATAAACGTGGACCTTTGTGTATAAGAGTGAAAGATGGCATTCACAGACGGATAGCCCGTCTACTTCCTCCCTCATTCGACCCTCTGTTTCCACATCACGGACGTAGTGACCCTACCCCCTCACTCCTTCGACCACATTGCAGCTCAAAGTGATGAACTGCCAACTAGAAAAACCGTCAGACGTCATCACTCAGAAATGAGTCAGAATCCATGCCACTCCCTTAAACATGTCACTGGTCCCGAACAATCAATAGCAAGGTCAAACACGAGTCCCTCTGCTGCCTGTGTCGATAATCCTAAAGTTGATCTTGCTGTGTCAAAGCACTTTATTGTGTTTCTTGAACAAAATAAAAAAAAAAAAAATGACATTAAAATGCCACTAATAATCATTAATTAATTTCCCGTCAAGGAGTAATAAAGTTTTATTGAACTGAGTTGAATTAAACATTGATTTAAAAAAAAAAAAAACAATCATAAAATGCCAAATTCATAATCCATTAAGATAAAGGTCTTTCTCATTTTAATTTGAGAACACTCAAGGTCTTGCATGAAAGGACACATCTGTCAATAAAAGCTGACCTCTATTTTCTTACCCCGTCATTAATTTGTCCAGTTGACTGAAAGCAGTTTGGCTCATTTTGTGTTTTGCATGCTGGTTTTTCTGCAGACATAAGCCTGTTTGATGAGCTGGATTACCTGGGAGATGCAGATGAGCTGCTTGACGCCCTCACAAGTGCTGTTTTTGTGAGTAACTTGTCTTTTTCATAAACGTAGAGTTGGTGCATCACACTCAACCTCATTAGTACATCTTGTCAAAACACAGGTGATGCAAGTACATCGTCACTCAAAACTGGGTCATGTCGATCCCAAGCATGCTGATTTTCCAGTAATGGAAATGTTTTTGACAGATTTATTGAATGTCTGTTTCTGATTTATAGCGGCTTTTTTATACACATCTTGCAATAATGCAATTGTATCATAAAGAAAAATGAGATTGTTTTTGTTCCTTTTATTAATTGATGATTTTGTGTTGCTTTTGGTTCTGTGAAGTCTGTTCCATATTAAAAAAAAAGTTTGATTTCCTAGGTCAACGAAGGTCCAGATCTGGATTTTGATATGAACATTTCTCTATGGAATGAAATAGACTCAAGCAGCAGTTGCACAGGTACAGCAAGCAAATCTTTATGTTTATTACATTATTACAAAAATTATTACCAAAGTTGATCTGATCTGAAATACATCATAGAAATGTTTTTTGTACTGCGTTTAGTCAATAATGGCTGACTGTTGCATTAACTGTTATGTTTAAAACAGACTCCCAAGATTGTTGTTTTTTCTGAATTTACACAAAATAGTTACCTTTTTTGGTTAAAAATAAAGAAATTAATTTGAAATGCAAGATGCAAATTTGAGGTGGTATTAGAGCTTGGGGTAAGGGTAATGCCCAGTGCGCTTTCATCTATAAGACATGTGTTGTGTCCTTGTGCATCCAGATGGTGAGGTGAGCGTGGACTCTTTGTCACCTGCCCACTCTCTGAGCTCCGTCCCTTCTCCTGTCTCTGTGGAAGCCTTGTCTCCATACTCCTTACAAGTAAGCCTCTGTCTTCAACTCTTGACCTCCAGTTTTCTGCATTTGAATCAGATTTCCAATGCAAATGTTTACTATTGTTATAGGTTGTCAGCATTTACATAATGTCTCCACCTTCGAATACAGCTGGAAAGAAAGTGTTCATCCAGATGGTGTTCAAACAATGACAGCTGCTCTTTGCTTTTGGACAGCGACACACACACACACATACACACACACACTTATTAGCAAAAGCCTTAAACACCTTGTCAGACTAATGATTCACTGTCAATCTCAGCTGTGTGCTAGCCCCTCGTTTAAAAAAAGGTGCTGACAACTTCAGCCACATTAGCATAATTTAGCAGTCAGATGTTTTCACAGTATGTCAAAACAAGGACAAGGGTTACATTTTTATTTTACCCAAGACAGTCCGGCATACATTTGTCCAATAATCTCCCCGACAATCCAAGGACACCATAGTCCAGTATAAGTTTTTGAATATAGTCAAGGACAATGGAAACATTTATATCTAGTTTGCCAAAAGCGCATGTTTTATATACAGGATAAGTAGCTTGAAGAGTCTGAGAAGTGCTGAGCAGCAAGATTCCATTTAAGATATGTGTTTTGTTTTTTTTCTGTTGTCATTGCACTTCACGCAGCGTCTCAGCAAACATTTGCTCGCTGCTTGTACTCAGTACAACTAGATATGACACGTGAAATCTGATGTTTCTCCATGCAGGATGAGGCTCTATCTCCACACCTGCAGCCCTCTTCAGTTTCAGTCTGCTCAGAGCCAAGTGGGTTTTCTGAAATCTCTCTCCCACATAAGAAAGCCACTAAGAGGACCACTCAGGCGATACAAGGTGGGCCAGTTTGCACCATCATTCTTCTGCTTATTTCATGTTTTTGAATTATTAAACCATATAAGGGGTGCTCTCTCCATCACAGTGTAGGGTTGTCAAATTCACAAAATTTGGGAATTAAAAAAAAAAAAAGTCAATCAGAAAAAGTGGTGGTATTTTGACTTCTTTCAAAAAAAAAACAAAAAAAACATGAGCTCTTCTTACATAGATACTTTTTTTGTTCCCCCCCAACCCATTCACCCTTTAACATTCAAATATACACACTTCCCAGCTAAACCAGCTCAGCCAGTCAAGAGGCCGATTCAGACTGGACCGAAGATCTCCATCCAGCCCAAACCACTGATTACAGCTGTGTCCTTGGCTCCGACTGCAGCTGCTTTACAGGCCAAGACAATCATCATCCAGCCCCTGCAGACCACTGTTCTGCCTGTGGTCAAACCAGCACCAGTTAGCATTCAACCAGCACCCCCTCCAGGTCAGAGCTCACACTGCAACACATTTTAAATGCTGCTTCTCATCATTCTGTATTACAACAACGTAGCCAGACTGCTTCAGACTACGCTGGAAATGTTAGTAGGTTGTATAATCTTCTAGAGATGGTACTATATTGATGCTTTGTCATTAGGAATGAATGATTGCATGTTCATATTTGATAACGCTGTTGCTACGTTGGCCAGTAGATGGCGCTTTAACCTTAATTTTTTCATGAGCCTTGGCACAGTTTCCTCGTCTGCTTGATAGTGAAATGGTAATGATTAAATCTGACATTCAATTCTTGTAACCAAAATATGTCCAAATTTAACATCTTTGGAGCGTGAACAAGCGATCATAAACATACATTCAAACCACATTGAAGTCAAACAGCATTTATGGGTTGCTGTGTGTTTCACACATAAATGTCAACATGGTTGTTGTTTTTGTGATTTAGCTTGCACGGTTTGTTGTTACATCAGCAGTATCTAGGCCAGCATAAATACTTATGTCATTGCATGTGACCCATGTGGGTGGAGAATCTGACCCCTCGAGAAGGAGACTTGAACTTGGCTCTGTTGTCTGTCTCATACTGGCCAAGATAGCTGATTGTTAAGTTCAAGTAATCCAAGTGTAAAAACCCAGATGGATTTCATGTCAAGCCTGGCCAGTGTTACAAGTCTTGTTGGTTCTAAATTTCTTCAATTTTCACAGCTGGGGAGCACAGCTTTATTTATGTGAGGGATAAATTAAAGAAATCTGAGATATTTACCAACTACTTCAGAGAATCTGACCTGCCTTGTCATTTACTTTTAAAGAATTCACTCCGAGTTCTTCTCACAGGCGAACTTGTGCACAAGACAGGATGCTGACACCCCATATATTAATTAATGCACTGCCTTTTCTTATAATTGAACTTGTTTATTTCATTTAGCTCTTAAATGTGGACACATGTGCATGTTTATATGTTTTCAGGCACATAAGCCACACACGTTTCAGTTTAGAATGTGAAACTTTAGGACCACAGGCAAGGTGGCAAACATCTTCTGCACCTGTGCTATAATGCAGAAAATTCCATTAAAGACAAGAGGTCGATGCAGGTCACCAGGGATGGGGAGCGGGTAGATGAATGGTACCATCTGCAGCTGGAGGCTCATTAAACAACAAACTGATGCAATTTCCTGCCTTTATACAAAGCAGGTTAAAAGTCTCTGTTTCGTTCAGTTCAAGTTAAAAGTTTTTGTATTTCTTCTAAATGTGACATAAATCATAATCAGATTTTCACAGTAGTCCAAAGATTAGGTAGCGTGGGGTTTAGTGTCTTACTCAATCACACAAATCAGCAGCCTTTTGATTGGAGAATAACCTTCTCTTTGCACTGATCCCACCCCCACCCCCCACCCTCCCTCTTGTGGAGATCAACTCCCCACCAATACTGTTTTTTTTTTTTTTTTAAGTTATCCTGATTCACAATAAAACTGAATGAATTCTCATTGTGCATAATTGCCAACAAGAAAATGGCACATCCACGTCAACTCCTGTCCAAGCAGGAGGGGAGATTTATTTTCATTCTGTTGTGAGATTGTGCAGCAATAGTTGCAACTAATGTTGTTTTGTCACAGTTGGTCAGACATGCCCGTCACCTTGGAAAGTTTTTAGGGCATTCCTCTCACTGTGACTCATGATAGCAATTAAAACACAAGAACATATTTTCTACATAATGTTTTCTATGGTGTTAGTAATACAGTAAACTTACAGTTATAGTATTGTGAAAACCTGTAATTAAATGCGTTGTGTCTCTCACTCAGGGCATTCTATTGTGCTGTCCCAGCCAAACCACTTACTGCAGATCCAGACACCACAGGCTGTCTCTGGCAGCGTGGTTGCCATGCCAACACTCAGCCAAGACAAGCCTGTCGCTGTAGCTGCACCCCCACTGCTCTCTGTCACACTTCGGACCCCTACTTCAGATGATGATGTAAGTCAGTCAAAAGATTTGCACAAACAGGAACTGATTCTGTGAGACTTATCCAAAAAAAAGCAATTTAATTTTTGAAGTAAAAACCAAAATATTGAATACTTTGTTGGCTCTTGTACTGTAAGTATATTCTAGAATTGACACTGACACTCACAATGTAAGATTCTGTTGGATTAATATGTTGATATTGTGTCTCGTTAATCTCTTTGTCTGCTGTTACACATTTGGAAAGTAAGAGGTTACTTCAAGCGAGGTACACAGAGCTTGTGAATAAGGGTGGGTACAGACCATGCGACAGGCCTCCAGTGAAATATGTTTGCATGCAGACTCTACGATGAGGATGCCAGCTGAATTGTAGTAGGCTCAGAGTCAAGCAAGTGTCAAATTAACATTAACTATGTTTTATGAGCAGACTGACAAATGACTGTACAGTTTACATTGTGTGGTTAATACTTTCCCACGTTTGCTACGCACCCAGGAGCTGCAGTTGCTCCATGATTTCTTTCCATCTTGTTGGGTTTCTTCACGTTAGTTAGAGGACACATTGTACGGACAAAGCTACCGATGTCATACTTTCTTTGAATCTATGGTTAAATTCCACATACTATATTTACTGTCATCTGCATTTAGTTTTTTTTTTAGCTTTACATTATACCACCAGTGTCAATTTGAGCAACAAATTAATACATGTTGTATTCTGATCTAACTTACTGCAAGGTGACCATCCTACATTTTTGACACTTGCAGATTTTTATCTCTAGCCTTTTCTTTTTAAAGCCATGATCAAAGGCATCACCATTATACATTTTGAAAGGCCAAGCAGACATATGATTGCAACCCACCCTCTCAAAAAAAACAAAACAAAGGCAAGTACAATCTGTTTGGGCAATTTGTAAAGCTTTTTGTTTCCGTTTGTACATTTTAAAAACGGTAGTTAATATCACAGTAACTGACCTGTGTTCAGTGGAGGGGTTTAGCTCCCTCTCTTATTTTTCTGCCTCTAATCTGTATTATTTCAGGGTCACAAGCTGCTCTAAAGTTGCTGCCTTACTGACACAGTTTATTAAACCATTGTGTTTCATTCTGCTGACATGCAAGGACCTGCCTGTGTGTACTTCATTATTATGAGTAGCCTGCACAGACATGCCTGCACTTACCCACCATGTTACTGTGGTTGCCATGATCACCCTCTGACTGGATCTTGTCCAACTCAAACTCCTTCATCTGAATCCTTTTTAGCATTTGCTTTAATTTCACAAACCATTAAGTTTCATTTTTGGTTAAAATAAAGTGTTGTCGGAAAATCATTTACAGTTGTTATTCATAATAATGAATGCATTTTTCCAAGCTAAAGGGAAAACCTATTATACTTAATGGACCCTGCCAGCCAGTGCAGATGCTGTTGACCGTGTTCCATACCAGGACCATTTATTTACCGTAGACCAGAACTTTAAAATTAATGATTTCTTTGAGTATAAGCAAAGAAGAGTTCTTTACCAGATATAACATGGACTAAGTGCATGTGCACACTTCAAAATGTGAGTTAATGAGAAGAGAATCCTGGTTGTTTTCAACTTAAGAGAACCAATTTTACTCTTTAAAAACGTGTGACTGGTCAGAATCTTGAACCTTTGTGCTCCAATTACTAACAATATTAGTGTCAATCAACGTGGAAATAAGGGGATGCTATTTTCAAGATGCAAGACGGGGAAAGATTCCTGATGCAGTGGGGGTTTCATTCAGGGATGATGTCAAGACAGCTGCAGTGAAGAAGATCCACATAATATGTCTCCAAAACACACTTGGGCCTGTCCAGTTGGTGTAATGACAGCACTTACATGCAACAAAGAGTTTAGGGAATCTCTGGAGGTGCAGTTGACTGCAGCGGGAACTGTTCAAGCCAATTAAAAGTCAAAAAGAAGACTGTTCCAATGTATTTAGTTTATGGTGCGTGCTTGTGGTCCTGCACTGCATGTTTCATGTCTGCATTGTCGGGGGAGTCGGGGGTCTTTCATGTGCAGTCAAAGACATGGCAGTTGTTTTGTCTTTTTGGATCTGTAATTTTAGTTTTTTTAACTCAAACTCAAGCTGCAAATGACACTTGCGGAGCCACCCTCACTGTTTTTCTTAAAGCTTGTGATTTTCTGTTATCTTTCTCTTGTCTGACCTTTAGTCAGTTGAGAAACTCCCTCTGTCTCCCTCTCCGTTACTTTTATTTGTTTAGTGGGTGGAACTTCCACATTCAGTGTTTTTTCATGTGCTGCCTAACATTAAACTGAAGCCGAAGTAACTGTATGAGTGGCTTTTTAACTGCCAAGAAATATGTGTCATATACTGGAATGTGAGACTGTAGAAGAAAATTTCCCCTTATCTTTACTGAATGGGGATGGCATGTGGCTCTAATACATTTGAAAGTGAATAACATTAGTCATAACCTGATGTCACCATGTTTTGTTTTATTAGTCTGGACACTTCATTTTGACGTCAACAATGTTGGATCTCGTCCACTTGTCATGGGTATAAGTAAGCGGAGAAACACACTTTTCGTGCCAAACCGAGGCAGCAGCGTCAAAGAATGCCAGAACCCAGAGGCCCAAACAAACATGCCTGTCTGTCTTTTGTGAAGCTAACCAATTCAATAAAGTTTACAGTACATGATTAAAGGAGAGGGTCAGCGCCCTATAATTGTGAGGAGCACAAGACTGGATTTTACAGCTGATAAATTCGCTTATTTCTCAAGTGAGAGTAGGGGAAGTTCAAAAAGATGTTTAAAGGCACATTAAAGTCCAACAAAATGTACATTTTTATTTTTGAAAATACTGACAAAAAATACGTTGTGGACCTGAAGTTATTGCCACACAAGCTGTGGAGTGAACTCTCTGTCGAGTACTCGGTGCTCTGCAGCTGTGCTTGCTCGGTGTGGCTTAGCTAGCTATTGAACTCGTAAAATGTCTCTTTAAAGATGGGATGCCTGTGCCAGGTGTTGCTGCTGTATCTCCTGTATGCTGTATGTGCAACTATCCCTGTTTTTCAACAGTAGCATATTTTAGGCCTATAGTTAGCAGGTATAAGCCTGGGTGCTTAAATGACTGCTAACGATTACATGCTTCAGGCAGGTGCTGTGCAGGATGAAGACTTTTGCGACAGCTGTAAACATCCATCAGGGGCTTCGGTCAGTGTATAATGTACTGGGCTCCTGCACAGCAGGGGATTTAGCCGGGTGTGCGTGACTTCTGTGTTTGACTTATACACACAGAAAAAAAAAAAAATCAAAGTCCTAAAAAGGATAAATAAAAAAAAACAAAAAACTCCACTCCTGGAATAGGAAGCTTTACAAGAGAGGAGCCCAAGAGATGTTTAGCTTGATGCGACTCTAAATGAAAGGAGGTCCTTAACATCAAACCCACAAGTTAACCTGTTTATTTCTCTTCTTTTACATCAGAATATTTCTGAAGCCGGAGAACTGCAAGGCAGAACTGAATAGCAGAATTGCTCTCCAAAGCGTTTCCAGTGGATGGCATATTGAAAATATGTGCATTTCAACTTCGCAAAGCTCAAACTGATGTTTAAACTTGTTTTGTGTTGTTTAAATGGAAACATCCATTTTTTTTAAACGTTCCTACCTTTTATGAACACACCAGACCTACTAGTTTTCCACCACATCCAAACTAATGGAATTCTTTGTTTTGGTTGGTTTTTGTTACGAAGGCTTTACAGATATGCATAAGAAAATATACATATACAAGCCCTAATTACAGTAATAACATGTTTAACCATGGTGCTTACAGCTATTTAACTACTTTCTCCCTAGATCTTAAAATAGAGATTCAGCTTTTTTTTTCTTTTTTTTTTACACGTCTTTGGGGCACATTCCAGTTACAGATGACCTACAGTAAAATCACCAGCCATTAGTCACTCAAACTGTTAAATAAAGTGCCTCCCATGTGGAAAGGTAATGGTACATGACATCTCCCTCTTGAGTCCCCCTTGAGATCCTGAATGGAAAGAGAAGTTCCTCAACAGTGCTGTGGCTGTCTGGCCTGCTGGGAGCTGTTATCTTCTCAGCAGCTCTTGTTCCTTTTTCCCTCTTTACTTGTTTTCATCCACAGAACAGTTGTTGAGCAGGCATTACCCTTTGAGCATCACCCTGTGGCATAGTACCTTCACTTTGACATACAGCCCTACTTGATATACTAGCAGCTGTTTCCAGTTGCTGTACATTTCCACAGGAGCAGCTGGGGGCATGTGCCCTTCCTTGTTGACTTTTCCCACCAACACTAGCAGTTAGAGTTTGAACTGTATTAAACTCGCCCATTCAACTCAGCTTCACTGAGAAATGCCACTCTGCCATTTTTTTTTTTTTTTTTTTTTTTTTTTGCCCTCTGTCCCACATTCTCTTCCTCAACATTACGGTAGAGGCGTTATGAAGTTCGCTCTACTCTCCCTATTTACTCCCTGGTAACTACTTACTTGCAGTGTTCCCAGGCTTGGGCTGGTGGCACGGTTCCCAGATCTGGGCTGGGAGACAGAGGGGTTTCTCAGGAGACAGAATACAAATACAGGGATCCAAATAACTTAATCACCAGCAGAGCTATTGGGCCCATGCTCCTGGAGACTTACCCTGCAGAGGATGTTTGTGTTTGAAGAGGGGCAGGACGATGGATGGACAATGAAGGTGTTTTGGTATTCGCTGCCATGGGTTAAGTTAGTTTGCAAGAAGAAGTGTTAAGAAATGCACTATTTGTGTTTGCATACAGGGATTTGATTTCAATTCTCCACTCACTGACGTCAAGTGGAAAGAATTGTACTGCTTAACCTTGTCCTTATTTTTTTTTAGTATGCATTTCATTTTCATTTCACGTTTGTGCTAATTTGTAAGAAAACCTTACATAAAAAATCCAAACATGCTGTATGTAAGCTGTTTATTTACAGTTTAACTCTGTGTTAAAGGCACTAATTATAGTAATTAGGACTTGCTATGGTTGGACTCTTACATGCAGACCTATGAGATATGGTGCGCCCCAGTGTTTATGTGTCGTTGACATGAACCCATTCTTCAAAGAGCGACACGCTCCATAAACATGTTCTTCCTCTCATATAGAACACAGACATCACAACTGACCTCTTGACCTCTGAGGATTTTTGAAGTAAATATTTTCAAGCAGGAGCTTATTGGCGTGCACTTTAGGGCTGTTTTGGGGCAGGAGCTGAAATTCATTTCATATTTCTATATGTCCTCTTTGAACATCTGTTCTTTGGAGGCTGGTTTTTATTAGTTATACAGTCGTATCACTATATTTATCAGTATCTTTTTCTTCTCATTCCATGACATTTTTGTGTAATTACACCAAAAACAAAATTCACTTGGAAATGAAGAGTTATTCCATTAGCCAAATGCCACAAGAACATAAATATTATGGCATAATAATAAAGGAAACCTGTCTTACAGTCCAGCAGGTGACTTTGACAGACATTTCATTGTGTTGACACGATAACTATCTCTCTGTCCTCTTTGGATTTGAATGTGGGTGAAGAATGAAATACATGACTGGTAATGAGCAATTAGTAACTTCTCCTTTCTTGCGTTCCTGTTTTTGTTGCTTTCCAACTCAAGTCAAAGTTATCCCAGAAGCAACAGCGGATGATTAAGAACCGAGAGTCAGCATCATTGTCTCGGAAGAAGAAGAAAGAGTATCTGCTGTCGCTGGAAGCTCGCCTGAAAGTTGCGCTGTCCGAGAACGAGGCGCTAAAGTGTGAGAATGGAAACCTCAAGAGACAGCTGGAGGGCCTCCTCAGCGAGGTGAGAGGCTAGAGTCCACCGTTCTGCTGACAGCTCCACACAGCCTTTCTGTCTGTGGAGATAAGGGTGCTAGTACAGATGAATTTTATGAATACTGAAAAGTAACACGGAAAACCTTTGAAGAATTTGAGCATGTTTTCATACTGTGAGTTATGAACTGTGTCAGCACTTTATGGCTTTTGTCATGATGTTTCCTCTCGTCTTCCTGTAGAACACAGTCCTGAAGACAACGGCACCCAAGAGGAGAGCTGTGTGCCTCATGGTGATCCTAGTGTTCGTTGTCCTTAATGTTGGGCCGATGAGGTGAGCGAGGGACGGTGAATGTCTCAGATTCCTTCATGTTATCTACACGGTAACTTGATTTGGTGTCCAGTGGCTGAATTGCAATTCAAACCAAAGGGCCCCTGATAATGGCAGCTCATGTAGCTCAAGGTTTGCAAAATTTTGCCACCAATTGTAGCACTCTGAATGCAGATGTATTTGATTACTGCAGGGAAACAAATGAGACGCCACATGACTCATTCTGGGAATCTCTTTCATCTGAGACATTTTGCAGAAAAAGCATTCTGAAAACCATGTAGAATATTTTCCAAAGAGGCAATATGTTCCAATTTTCTTTTGTGCCCAAAAGCCAAGACTTAGAGGCTTTTAGTGCTTTTTTGGGGGGTCAATAAAAATCCGTCACCTTGTGGTTTTATTAGCACTTGCATGTATTGTTGCACATGAATTCATCATGTTAGTGTGTGCCAATGCGGCCCAGGTCACAGCTGAATTCCTGCCCTGACTAAATCTGATCTGTAAAGGATAAGGGGAGGGATGTGATAGTTAGTCATTTTGCTTTTGTGTGTTTACTTCAGTCCTCTAATCTTGCTGCCAGAGTTTTATTAAACTTAACAACTTACAAGTAAATAAGCTTCAAAGCATTGTGCTGGTTTGTTCCAAAAGAAAACATTTAGCACTTGAGAATGCTAGAAAGAGATCACGAGTATAAGATATTTTCACATGGCCATTTCTCTTTCCGTTTGTGCATAATAATAAATTGTAATTAGCTATACAAAACTCCACTGGGGGAAAAAGAGCTTGATTCCGCTCAGCTAGCTCACTGAAGGGATTGTGTAATTTTACAGCCCCAAGCTCACAATCCACCTCCAACCATAACGACAGTCTCTGTGTTTTCATTTTGTAAAATCATTTGTTTTCTTTTGGGAATAACTTTCTCAACAGAGATGGATGCATCTACTCATTGGGCCCGATGGTCTGCTTTGTGCTCTGTGCTGGGAAAATGCTCTTTCAGTACTCTCGAGCTTAGACATGAATACGTTTCTTGGGACTCCTGAACAAGTTTGCTGAAGTCCATGTGTGCTTGCACCTGAGCTTGTATCTGTTTTGTGTGTGTTTGAGCTCTACTCCTTTGGAATGTAAAATATGTCCGCTTGGTGATCAGATCCCTTTGAAATGAAAATGCCACCCAGTGCAATAATAACACTGAATCCAACTGTGCATTAGGTTAGTGTGTATGTGTCTGTCCCAGTGAGCTTTTGGCTGTGGAATGGAGATCAGAGCTCAGATTCTGCCTGTGCAGAGTGTGGGGCATGTAAAATTAAAGTTCAGTTTTTTTTTGTTTTTGTTTTTTGTTTTTTTGCTTTGTTTTATTGAAATGGAGTTTCAGTGTCCTGATTTTTTTGCTCGTTTCATCAGTCTATTTCAAGGTGGCCCCGGCTCCAGCCTTGAGGTTTCTCCCATGCACCCCAGTGGGAGGCACCTTTTGGGTTTCTCGCCAGAAGAAGCTGAGGTGGGAATGGGTCCCCTACCTAGCGGCAGCCCCTCTGAGATGGCAGACAGGTAATGATCTAAACCCCACCAACACCCATCATAACATTGTGTTTAGCCGCCATGTTTGGAGACCAGGATGCACCTGTGCCTGTGCTCAGTCTGAGCCGCTGCAGCTCATTTTGGCATGTGTAAACACGCACTGCAGCTGATGACCACTTCTGCCTAAAACGTATGAGCGTTGAAAGCCTGCAGGCCCCTAACTTGTTAGCTTGTACGTTTTCTTTGGGTAACAAATGGGAAACTGGGACCAGGCCTTTTTTGACAGTACTTGTTGCATTGTTCGTAATAGTTTATTTTCATAAGGGCTTATATATTTGGATTTCTTTTCTAAATGATGTTGAGGGCCAGCAGTCTCGTTTGTAAATTGTTTAAATAACATCCCTGTTGGGCACAGTACCTGAGTCCATGAATATGATGTTTTGCAAGGTGGTCCAAGCATCTAATGTCTCTGTGGCATTGCCAGACAATGTTGTGTGTTCAGTCTCTGTGTAGGCTATTGCACATGTTAATACAAAACATTCATCAGTAGGATCAGGTTTCCCAGCTGCATTAAACCAGCACATGCAGGAAGGAACACATTAGCCTTTACAAAAGGGTTGATGGTACCAAACACAGCAGGCAGACGGATGACAGAGGGGAGAGATACTGAACAGAAGTGTGTGTGTGTGTGTGTTTCTGAATTTTAACATGGGCCCCTCAGCTAAAGGTATGAGTAGGCCTCAGTGATTTGACGTGTCTCATCGGTTTAGAAACAGGAACATGAGACATAACCAACCAGTTGACTTGCATTAAGGAGACCTGAGGATGGAGCATTATGCTGGTGTCAGGTTTTTTTTTTTTTTTGGTCTTTTTTGTTGTAATTTTTTTAAGCAAGGCCCCTTCAAGCTGAAGCAGACCATGAATAGTCTACTACAGCACCTCAAGCAACACAATCACTTTCAATGAAAGAAGTAAAAGTATTACAGTCATGATTAAAAATTCTGAAAGGAAAATTATGCAATGTCATCTGCTAGTAATTAAGACTTTGTAAGCACAACATATGGTAACAATTTCATACTCTTTAGCTGTTTTTTTTTTTTTCACAGTCCACCGTCATTGTCAGACTGGATGTGACCTACTGGGTGTTAGGTCATACTTTTTCTGTCTCATTTTTATTATAATTTTGTGCAGAATCTACAGCAGAATTCATTTCTGCACTTTCTCTAGTGATGCTGGTTAGTGTTTTAATGACGTATATCAGGATCTGAAGCTCTGCCACCTCTGCACATGTTAAGTGAGAATAAAACTCATTAATGTAATTATCACCACATTTAAACTATTTGTATTTCGGTACCACTTTTGCTTTTGGTTAATGAAGCCCCCCCCCACAGGCATTTCACCTACAATCAAGGACAAGCAACCATGTTGGTTCTTTCTGCATTCAGAACATCCTCCCAACATGTGGAAAATGTTGTCACCAGATTATTTGAAGGTCTTACATATTTTTCAGTGTCTCGTAAAGTTGTCACCTTTCTGTGTACCTTTTATTCTTTTTAGCTCTGAGGATAAGGCACTGATGGTGGTGAACAGTCACGTCTTTCTCAGACCTCCTCCCCCTTGCGAGCCTGCTATTAACAGAACCAAATGCATTGAGTAAGTCATGAATTATTTGATGCCTCATGGCCTATTGTACTTTATGTTTGGCATTTGCATGAAAGACTAAACACTTGTTTGTTTTTGTTTTTAATGCACTCTGTTAACTTTGCAGGTTGGCTCATGAGTTGAGGGGATGGGTTCACCGTCACGAGGAGCAGCAGATCAAATCCAGGCACATTAGTGACGGCAACCACAAACCCACCAGGACCATTCTGGTGAGTCATCACAGCGTGTTGTTGAAAACATGAAAACAAATCTATTGGGGTTGGGGACATATTTATTTGATTTTCATGGGTGACAGTACATATCCCAAAATAAATCTCATTTCTATTTCAGGCCATAGCCTTTTTTGCATCAGTATATTTTTTCAAAGCCTCTCTTTCGCCACTGTTTCACCTCCTCTCACACCTTCCATTTTTTTCTGCCTCTCACATCTCTTTTTTGGGCTTAGTTTAATCCGGCAGCCCTGAGAAAGTAAACATAACACTTTGAGGGCAGCTGTAGGATTAGTGACCCCCGCTCTTTTTTTTTCCACATTTTTTTCCAAATCTGTCAGAACCAGTAAAGTTTAGTTGTCTAGTTATTATGTCCATTTTTTAAATTACTCTGAATAGGAAAATGTGCATGTATTTACTTCTTATTTCTCTTCATTATTCTTAGTCTTCAACATTTTTAGCCTATCCCAGCAGTTAAAACTGTCTGAAACCTACAATAGCTTTAGGACCATTTTGTAGTATACAACTTTTTATTTCTACTTTTGTTCATTTGAAGTGCTCTAAATGTGCACATTATATGGACAAACGTAGTTGGACACCTGACCATTAAACCAACGGGGGTTATAATGAGATTATGTTTGAGTACATACAGTATACCTTAATATGGAGTTAATCTCTCTTTTTCAGCCAATTTGGCTTCCGCTTATCTTGGAAGGTTTCCCATAAGACTTCTGTGTTCTGTGTGTTTCTGTGGGAATTTGTGCCCATTCATTCCGTGGTGCATTTATGAGGTCAGGCGCTAATGTGTGACGAGAACTCCTGGCTCACAATCTCCGTTCCAGTTTATCCCAAAGGTGCTCGATGAACTTGAGATCAGGGCTCTGTTCGGACCAGTCAAGTTCTTTCACACTGAAGTCATCAAACCATGTTTTTGTAGTTCTTGCTTTCTCAGGCGCAGTCAGGTTGGAATAGATAGGAGCTGTTGCCACAAAGTTGGAAGCATAGCATTGTTTAGAATGTCTTGGTATGCTGAATCATTAAGATTACCCTTCATTAAAGGTAAGAGACCTAGTCCTAACGCTGAAAAACATCCCCTCCTCCAAACTTCTCAGCTGGCACGGTGAAGTCAGGCATATGGCATTTTCCCAGCATCCACCAATCCAGACTTGTCTATCAGACTGCCAAACAGAGAAGTGTCATTTGTGACAACTCACACATTTGGTCTGCACCACAGTCCAGAATCAGCAGAGCATTGGCATCTTTTAGCCACTGTTTACCTTAGCAGTTGTAATTTTCCATAGCTGAGCTGTTGTTCTTCTTAAATGCTTCCACTTTCTAATAATTTTGCTTACCAGGAAAATAATTTCACAAACCCTCTTATTGCAAAGGTGGCCTATCATAGTACCAAGCTTGAAGTTGGTGCAAACATATCATAGCTCATTGTGTTTAATGTCTCCAGCAGAAACCAGAGAATAAAGATGCTGAGAGTGCTCAGATTGTGGCAGTCCCATACACGGAAACTACTGAGAAAAAGTGAGTAGCGTCTAATTACAGTGTATCTGTGTCAGCGTTCCACAAGAATCTCCTTTTTTTTTTCTTCAGTTTTTTATGTTTTGTTTGCATACAGGCTAGAGTTTCAGTATGTTTCTGCCAGTTCATTGCATAAAGCAGCTTGTAGACAAAACAAACTGGAATGTTTCATCTCTTGTTGAATTTGGCAAAAGCATGTGTTCATATAGACAACAAAAAGACAACATTTGGCATTTTTCCCCTTTTTTTTTTCCCTTTCATATTTTTATGACTGATACTGTAAATTTAAAGGCTTAAGGAGGGCTAAAGGAACCATTTTCTGCCATGTAACATAGCTACTGAGCTATGTTACATCGTAGCTACTTTGTAATGTAGCTTTATCTTTATTTGTATATAATATACACAGACAGACAGACGAACGGAGAGGAAACGCATATCCCCCTAACAGGTTACCAACTGCAGGAGGCCAGAACGAACAAAGAAATTGTTAATTCTGGCCTCTTGCAGTGTAAGGTTGCTTTCCAGCTTTTAGCCTTTTCTTTTTGCCACTACAACGACCTTTAATGGTTTGTTCACATTGTTCTTTTTCTTCCATTCAGCATGTGGTAATTGCTGTTTGACAAATTTTGAATTGTCTTTTTCATTCAACATGGCTTTTTATTTATTGATCAGTCTTAGACTGACAGACTTATGAAAGGAGACTTAATAGTCAGGCATTAGTAACTTGTAAATATTAATTTGTTCCTATTTTACATCTCAACTTTTTGTCTGCATAGTTTCTACTGTCGCACATTTCAGTTCACCAACAATCGTGCATTTTCTCAGCAGGAATCCCGGCAGTGAGCTGCAGGTGTACTACGCACCTCAACACATCTACAGCGACTTCTTTGATGAGCTCAATCGTCGCGGTGACACTTTCTATGTAGTGTCCTTCCGTAGGGTGGGTTTCAAGACGTATGACTCTTATTTGAGGGCAGAAACGACTGCTGGCTCACACACACACAGACTGACTCAGCGATTTGAGTAAAAATGAAGAAAAGTTGAGGACAATTCAACAACCTCAATAAAAAAGAGAGCTGGTTTATATCAGGGTTAACGTACACATCCTGAATTATAAGCTTCTCTAAACCTAAACCTGACATCATACTTTGTGTCCCAGAAATTTACAGAAAAAAAGTTTGATTTTTAATCTAAACAATCATTATATTTATAATAACTAATCATTAATGATGTCTGCTCCTTTTCTTATTATTTTAGATATTTAAAAATTTTCTATTTAAATATGAAACAGTAGAAAACAAAGACGTATCACTTAGTATGCTTATTATTTCTAAATAACAGATTAATATTTGATATATAATGTAAAGAATTATTTTGCTGCTCACTGCTGTCCTTGTTCCTTACACCTTCATACCTCATTGATGGAATAAAAGATAATGGCACTCTGAAAAACAATAATGTTCTTTCAGAAGCTCTGTGATGTAAAAGATGCTAAAGAGATTGCAGACTGCTTGTTGTTCAGTGAGTAGTTTTAATATATTTAGTGCTTTGTTAGTTTCCCTCACTTAGTTTATTTGCCTGTATTTTATTTCCTAGGTTTCAGCATGTGTGTGCATTTGTTTTTTTGTTCCAGTCCCAATGATGTTATTACAAAACTACTAAAGCTTTTGATTAAATTTGGATTTTTTTTTTTTTTTTGGATTAGGCCATTCATAACCAATTCTGACTTTTGTCCCTGAAAACAAGAGACAAGAGTTCATCATGGCCTGTTCTCGCCCTCTGCAGCTGAGGTCACTCTGTATAGCATGTCAGGTTAGCACTGGGTTAGAAAAATACACATGTTTAGTTTAATGTTGCTGCAGGCCATCAACTTTCCCACCTGTGACTCTGTTATGGTGAGAAATGGGGTGAGGCAATGGAAAACACAACTCTCATGAAGAAAAAATAAATATAGGAACCTTTATATAGTGTCATTTTATGGTTTTGCTGCTGTTGTTCTTGCACCTGTGGCTTTATGTAAGTGTGAATTGAGATTGAGGTGAGGTCGTGGAAACACTGGCTGCTTTCACTGTGGATCATGCAGGAAATTTTATATGTTGCCATGCTAACTGCAAGGTGCTTGATTTTGACAAGCTGACCGGCCTTCTGATGATGAGCAGCTGTGTTGCTGGTCGACACAACTGCACAATTACACATGTATTAAGAACACAGTAAACTGGACATAAAGTGAATACACAGACATAGTCAGGCGAAGCTGACTGGCCTTGGTAGAGCTATCTGAAGTAGAACCTGAATGAAAGATCTATGTGTGGTCCTCTTCTATTTTATTTTCCAAGGCTCCAACATAAGCTTGATGGCTTGAGGTGCATTTTTTGCCTGTTAACTCGTCAACGTGACCACAGTTGATGGTATTTTATAAACTGAACTCCAAACAAATAAACACATAAAACCGACCTTTTGTTTTTTATTTGTTTCTAAGTGATGTGATCTAAGTGTGTTTTCCACTCTGTCATCCTCTCTTCTTTGTCCTCAGGATCATCTTCTCCTTCCTGCCACCAACCACAACAAAGGAAGACGACCTAAGATGTCAGTGGTGTTGCCCGCCATGAACATAAACGGTAAATGCTAGAGCGCAGACGCAACAGTTGGGGAATTTGGTCACTTAACGTGGTGCAACAGATGAAATGATGATTCAGAGACTTGTCTCGCCGGGAGAGTGCATTACTTGTGATCTTTTCTTTGTATTTCGTTCCTCAAATCTACCTCTAATCTAATTCTACCTACATTCATATCTGTTCCTACGCTTGCTGTCTGCCTGCAGCTTGTTGTAGTCGTGTGCCTGCGGAGGGATTCTACCAGCTCATTTAAGATGCACTCACTCATTTAATCGACTGTCTGCCCTCAAATCCAAACCCTCGAGAAAAATCTTAAGACTAGTGTACACGAGGTATCTCTTAATAGTTGATGAGAAAAAAAACTTTGGGCTTCCTTCTGTACATTTGTTGCCAAATTGGTCTTTTTCAAATCATTTAAGTGTAAACATGTTCCTGATTTCCATGAGCTCATCCACACTGATCCTCTATGGCCCTCAGATCTGCTGGATTGTCGGCACAATATGTCAAATTATTGCCTTCAGTGGAAAAAGGGCGACTTTGATCAAATACTGTAGACTTAATTATCACGTTGTTTGATTTTCACCAACCTTCTAAACAGTGAGCTAAAAGAACGAGAGAACAAGTTTAAAGGGGAAGGAGGGTATGTGAGCTGGTAGGGACAGAATATCAGTGTTGGCAGTTTATTCGGCAGCTTTATCAGAATTGATCTTGTTCTTTTATCTCTTCTTTTGTTTATGGTAACGTTCCAGCAAGTGTTTTGATAAGTGTTAGAACAAAACCTCTGAGGAGTGAGTCAATGGGAATATGATCCTCTTGGTCCGCAGGGAAGATGCATGTGGCTATTGGGATTTTTTTTTTTTTTCTTTCCTTGGGAGCGGGATTTTGGATGAAGACTGATGAAGATAAACATTGTTCTTGGTTTTTCTTATCATGGAGGAATGTTAAGTCTCTGCCAGTCAGATGACCCACTGGCATGACAGTAAGAAGGGGTGGAGGGTGGTGGAGGGGGGGTGTCTGTCACAAAGGCCTGCATTAAATTATATATTTTAAGGAGAGGGCTAACTAAAGTCTTTAGTTAGCTTTAGCTAGAAGGTAGCACAATTGATCCTCCTTGTAGTTTCTCTCCTAACTTAACAGCGAAGACTCTGGTAAAATAAATAAACAAATCACTAGAAGCTGATCAAGCAAAAGCTGGATGTGATTCTGCTCAGCACAGTACACATGTGGTGGTCCCTCTTATTACAAATAAAGCTGCATGTGTCTCGCAGATGACAGCCTTCAAGTAGCATTTTAGATTTATGTTTTCTTTGTTTAAAATGTTGAAGTGATTAAGTGCAAATGTGCATATATTTAGTGGGGCAACACTGTTAGAAAAGCAGAGGCACTGTACAACTTTTAAGAAGCATGATTGTTCTGCAGTGGATGATAATTCTTTCCAGCTCCCTGTTAGTGCTCTTTTTTAGGAATGCCTTCCTTCTGCAGTCACTAAATGGTTTTCATCTGGAGGAGGTGGATAGGCTGCTAATTTCAAGTGATCCTCTGGTCTGTCTTGGTCAATAAGTGAGCGTTGTAGACGAGAGACTTTGATGTAAGCCTTGGTCTGTTTCTGCCTCATGTCCACAGCTCAGGCGTTCTGTTAAAGTTACTTCTTTGATTTGCTCTGATAATTCATCTGGCTTAGCACCGACTCCTTATAAGGCCTGAAGGGTGTGTTTATTTAATGATCTGAGCTTGAAAGCAGCCCAATCAAGTTGATGTGGCATGTTTAGATGGGGATGGAGGAGACAAATGTTTTGGGACTGACATCATTTACAGGTGGATCAACTGAGGGAGCAGCACTCTGCAGTCCTTTTTTTTTTAAGCTTAATGTATACTGTAGCTCACTGGCAGCGCTTACTGAGCGTTCAGGGTAGAGTTCAGTACCTCAGACAGACTTGGGCTCAGACTTTCCAGCGCTTCTAATCTAGACGAAAGAGAGCACAGTGACATAAAGAAAAGAAAGTACACTCTTTCTAATTTGAGGTTTTACGTAAAACAAAAATAAATTAAAGAAAGTAAAAAAAAATAAATAAAAAAAAGGAAAAAAAATCATCTGGTTATTATCAGGTCCTAAATTGAGTTATATAAAAGCTCAGCTGAACAACACAACGTGGCACATTACACTGTGTGTCCCTATTTATTTAACACAAATGAAACAGACACACACACACATATGTGTATACACATATATGTGTATATGTGTGTGTGTATATATGTATATATGTATATGTATAAGATGTGTGTGTGTGTGTGGCCCATATGTGAAATGACCAAGCTTGAGGAAGGGAGTTTGTTAGCAGACTCCTCTTGACTCCTTCCTACATTAACGGAGGAAAAAGCTTCCTTTGTGAACGTCTCCTTAGAATTGGTTCCAATCTGGCACCCACCATCATACGGAGGCGCTCTCTCAGGTTTCCTCTGATGCTTTGCTGCCAGATATTAGGCCCTTATCATCATACACGAACTCCCTGTGTCACCGTATCCACGTGGAACATTTACAGACGGCCCCAGTGAAGGGGGGAATAAGACCATAGAGAGCAGGATGGTGGATCTGGCAGCCTCTTCAAAGAGTTGCTATTTGTAGGTAGACCTTGTGGCTCTGTGCTTGTTTGCTTCATTTTTCAATTTTACAGTCCAGACTGGAAGTCTTGTGAAGGAGACTGTATACCATCACTATATGAGCCTCTTGGTCATATAATAAATGTATACACAGAGAGATTACATAATGTCCAACCCTGAAGAGTAATAACTTTCACACCAACTGTATATTCTGTTTTAATGGGGTGCAACTTACCGCAACCTTAGCGTATATAATCCAGCAGCAGAGCATGATTAGTCATTCAAAATTAGATTAGTGTCTTGTTTCTTTGTTTTGTTTTTTTGTTTTATGTGTGGACACCCTCATACTTATGTGGCCTGAACACACAGTAGGACCAACACTTGAAAGTGGAGAGGGAAATACCTATTGTGATCTCATCAAACGCTATGATGGCTTTTCCAGCTCAACTTTAGACTGAAGCCACATTTTCTAATGGAGAAATAGTTTAATGAAATCACACAGGATAAGTTCCAGAGGTCATCATTATGATTACTAATGTTATGAGCATCCATGGAATTGTCAGCTGCAGAAGGAGGTATCATTTGGCCTCCGTGCAGTCTGATGGCTTCTCCCTGCTTCCATACCTTCCTGAAAATCTTGCGGCTAGGCAGAAGACGCTAATGTCTTGTACAGGTGTCTGGAAAAAAGGCCACAGCTTTTAAATTTCTTGCAACGCCTAGGTATTTTAAAGACTCCTACGGCTCTTTTTTTTTTTTTTTTTTTTTAAGAGTTCACTAAAACAGAGTGAGGTGTGCTCCATATGAGGAATGGTATCTGCCCAGACAGACAATGGGAGCGTCCGGATTTTAGGTTGTCTTTTAATGTAAAAACTTAGGAAGCCTCAACATGTTGTTACTTTTTTTTTTTTTTTTTCCTTTTGGGTAGCAAAGAATTTTAAGTGTCCACTAAAAAGGGTGTTCTGTCACAAGGCGGACCATACTTTGGCTTTTTTAACAACAAACCACCACTATAAAGTACAGGGTCTGCCTATAAGCTTGAATTTCACAAGAGAAAACTGAAGTAATTGCTTGATTGCAGGTCAAGATGACTGCGAGAGAACAAACAATATTTATCTTTGATTACTTCTTGTACATCTGCGGTCATTGGGTTTATAGTCTAACTTGTGTTCATCGATGACTTGTTTTTCTTTCTTTTTCTTTTTTTTTTCTTCTTCCTGAACCTAACTTCATGGATCTTAACTAAACTATGATCCTTCCCACACTTTTGTCAGACTCTTCTTATTTTCTCATTTCCCATTTGAACGTCCTGCTCTTGTTTAGAGCTGTTTTGTTTATCTCTGTGATGGAGAAATGCAGCGTGACTCACCTCTGGACTCCATCTGTAAAACAACCTGTCACCCCTTTCTCTCGCTGCCTGAAACCATACCCTCCCAAAGCACAGTCTCTTATCATGTCTCTCTGCAACTAGCACCATGAATCAATTTCCCTGTGGTAGTGATGAAAAATGAATAGTTGGGCAAGCACGGTTTGTCTTGAGTTGATTTAAATGAATTGTCTTGGTCTAAATCAAGCCAACAGCATATTGAGTTCGGTATTACTTTCTTGACTGAAAGCTGATAAAGTGACCCTTTCCCTTCTGCTACTACAGACAGCATCATAAGAGACAAACAGTTTGAAGTCATGATGCAGATCGACTGCGAAGTGACGGACACCAGGATCCTCCACATCAGGTCTTCAAGCATCCCACCTTTACTGCGGGTCAACCACACAGACGTGTTTTATCAGCATTCCTCAGCAGACAACAACCCTGCGCCTCCTATTGGTGTGCTGATGGGGTCTGCGTAACATCACTGTCGGCATCAGGCTTTTTATGTTGTAACTGCTTCTTTTTTTTTTAATGATTGAGTGATAAAGAATATTGTAAATCTGGTGTGCTGCCACTGTTTATTTTTTTATATATTTGTGATTTCATGGGCTGTACTCAGTAGAATTGTAGTCATTAGAATAGAAAGGAAGCCCAAACTGTCAGCCGCAGTTACCCACATTCTTCACCGGGGCTGACATCCGGAGGCAGTCTGCAGTAGGGTCCGAACAGAGGCTGGCTCCTTGTGTGGCGACACTGACTCCCCCCTGTAACGCCAGATGCCTCACACAAAGCTAATTGTTTAGCAGCAGGGGGCAGAGCATTGAACCCTGAGTCACCCCATCACAACACATAATACTTTAATTCCTCAAGCCCTCCTTAAGAACAATTTTTTTTTCTTTTTAATTTTTAATCCACTCAACTACATGAATTAAAGAGAGAAAATGTGTATTCAAATTGTTCTGAAATTTTCCATTTCTATTTTTATTGCAAAATGAAGTGTTGTAATCTTCTGTCTCAGTCCAAGTAAGGCTGATTTTATTTGTGTAACAGTAAGATGTTCTTGACTAATTACCTGCAGCAAATGAAGCCTTGAATAAACTCAGGAAGTCAGGTAATCTGTAAAATGCAGCTGACTGACCACTATGAAGTTGGCTGGTTTCCATTTATTTCAAGATTCCATGTGCTCTGTTTGAAGCACTTTATTGATAAAGGATTTTCGTATGTAAGTTGGGCGTCTTTGCACTGTGTTTCACATATATTCATGAACAGATTTGGACACATATTTATTTCTGTTTTTGGGTAACAGTGCACTTCTGAGGTTTAATGCATTGGAAGTTGTTTTTGTGTTGTTTTGTTTTGTCCTTGTAAAGTTGCTCCATGTTTGAAAACTCAGTGACATTGTACATAAAACTGTGATTCGTGGATGGGCTGGAGGTTCAGATTTTAATATTGGTTCACTGCTTGGGCTTTGGGAAACTTTACCCTAGAAAAACATCTCTTTATCTCTAATTCTATGAAGAGAACACACTCTATAACTATTTCTTAAACAGCAGAGCTGATGCTTGACATAACCACTAGTGAACCACCTCGTGTGGCTTCTTTGTTCAGACAGAACTGTGGTTTTATTTGGTGCCTGTATCAGAGTGAAACATTTAAAGAATTCCTGTATTGTGATCATAAAACGCCATTATCTGTGATTAAAAAAACAAAGGCACTATAAATGTAGATTATAGAAAGTTCAGTTTTGGCTTTCAATGCCTTATATACGTTCTGTCTTTCTTTGAATTGGTATAACTTTGATATTAAATTATAAATTGTAGGATCCAAAGTATTTCCTGTTAGTTTTTATATGTTCTTAAAATGGTATATCCTTCTTGTTTTTAGCTCAACAGGTGCCCATAAACGTTGTTGTTTACTGCCGGCCTTTCTTCGTGTGTTGTCCCTTTTTGATTTCAAAAATACATTACCAGTCAAATGTTTGGACGCGCTTGGAAAATGCAGAATAAATAATTGTGGAACTTTTGTCTTCTGTATTCTACAATGTGCTTAAATTGAAATAAACACTGGACTTTCTCCCCGGATTCCTGTGTACTTATTTTTTGACCCGTTAGCGGAAATCTTGTTACTGCATTACTTTAATTCTTGTTCACGTATAATAGATTAAATGTTCCTTGTAATCTTTGCCACATTGACTCAATTTACTAGCAGAGACAGTGGTCTGAATTACAGGTTTGAACATGCATTCTCTGCTCCTATTATTTCATGCAATATTGCTTTCTGTCGTCAAATGTCCCACTTGAAGATGCTTCCAAGCTGGAATTAAAGCTATTTTCTACACCTTCTTTTTAGCCAAACGTCTGAGCTCTTTAATGCTTCCTTTGCTCTGCTGTGTTTTCTGAAGGCAGAGGACCTATGGCATGCATTAAAAATAAAATCTTGGTTGTTTAAAACGTAAGAAGGGAGTTTGTTTTTTAGATTTTGAGAGTGATTCAATCAGGTTTTACTGAATCTTTGTTTTGTTTTTCTTTACTATAAGACACTGCTCAGATACTTTTAGTATATATAGTTCAACTCGATGTTTTCAGCGAAGGTGTTTCATTTATTTTAAGTACATGTACAAAACCAAACATCTTTATAAGAACAGTTTAAACAATATAATGAATTATATATATATACATTCGGCTTCATCTGTTTCCATATTGAAGGCCATGTGGACTGATCTACAATCCATTCAAATAGTGAAAATTAAAAGCGAATATAAAGCCCTCACTAAGGGTCTACATAGGCAAACTTAATATTGTATGTGACTTGGTGTCCATTATCCCACGCATACAAAACACCTTCCTTGGGATTGTAGTCGATCTGCGTGGTGTACGTGTAGTTGTTGATGAAAGGCATTCTGGGAATCATTTGAGTGTTTGTGTGCGTGTCAAAAGCATATTCCAGGTTGGCGTTTCTTTGGTTGTAGCTGTCGACAGCATACAGAACGCCACAGATAATGAAGCAGTTCCCAAAATAGTTCCTTCTAAGCCCGGTTCTCCACGTGGTCTCCTTCTGCATGCTGAGGTCTGATGGGTCCAGTCGACTCAGAACAACCACCTCCTGTAAGAAGCCCTCATCATCCAGCGCTGGGTAGATGATCCACAGACCACTCTCGTCCACAGAAAAGTCGATGTCTGAGTGACTGCGCCAATCCCACGGCGATGATGACTCCTCAAACAAAGCATCGTGCAGCATGGTCCAGGCGGCCACAGAACGGTGCCGCAGATCAAACTTGATGATGTCCCGGGAGAAGGCTCGATTGTAGTAGAAGGCCCCACCATACACCACATGGCCTGTTCCAATCCAGTTGTAAGGAAGCTTGTAGGAGTTGGTGAAGTGGCCTTAAAAATTAAAGATATGAAGGGGGTGAATGACATTTACTGAAGGAAAACCAAAAACTAGTTTGCACAAGTAAAAATGAAAACCACTGGCTCTCACCTTGTTTGAAAATGTCCAGGTTACGGAACTCTAGAAGGTTGTTTCCGTAGTAAAAGTTTGTAACATAAATTTTGTCATCGAAAGACTTTGGATCCTTCATCCACGCTCCCTCTGTCCGGCCGTAGGTGTTATGAGTGACTGGCTCAGAGATAGTTGCTAAAGTGTCCTTACATTCACCTGAGAGAAACAGAGGTCTGAGTGAGAACCAAGAGGCTTTTTTTTTTTTTTTTTGACATCATCCAAAAATCACGCCAAGGAGTCTGAAAATAATTAAAAGCTTTAGTTTTTAAGCAGCTTGAATCACATAAAGGGTGAGGTTGCCACATGGGACTGAGCAATGATGTTAAAACTTTAGGAATTTATGGAGAAATATCCCTTTGTTTATCTCTAAAAGAAAACCTCAAGACAAGTTAGTTTCTTTTCATTTGGGAACAAGATAATTTACAACATGTTTTTTTTATTTTGGTACTATCTTAAACTCTTCTCAGCCTCATTTCCACTTTTACAAAGCACAAAAAGTACTAAAGAACAAAACAACTGATTGTTTACCAAGTTTCTTTGGAGACGACTCCTCTTCCCTTTGCATTGGTTCGTCTACATCCACGTGACCTTCGTCACCTCCTTCCTCCTCCCAACTGATTTGGTACTTCTGCTTGACTCCAGGAGCTTTTCTGGTGCTGGTGGTGGCTGAGGAGGAAGTAATTACAGCTGTGCCAACATGTGGAGATGTGTCGTGAGGCAAAGCTGAGCCTGAAGCATAAGTGGGATTGATTTCCTCTCGTGGGGTTGTGGCGTCAGCCCGCATGGATGTAGCAGCAGGTGTGGGCTGTATGGGAGCTGATGTCACAGCAGCTGCTGCAGAGACAAGGCTGGTGGTTGAATCCACTGCTGAAGGGCTTAGTGGACGAGTACTTGGTTGATACGTTGTACCGCCAGGGGTGGTATGTGTTTGGGCTTTCAGATCAAGGCTGAAGGTTTTGATCTCATCAATGGGTGTATTTTTTGTCGTTAACATTGCCACTATTTCCTTCATCGCTGTATTATCAGACAGTTGGGTTGAGTTCACTGTCTTTGGAGTTGTTTCTTTGGGAGTGATGCTTGGAGGAGGGCTTACTGGTTCAGCCTTCAAAGGAAATTGCCTCTCTGTGATTTCAGGAATCACTTTTTGGGTACTCTGAGGCACCGTGCTTGTGGCCCTGTGACTGTCTACTTCCCTGGTTGGTCCAGGCGTAACACTTCTTTGTCCATCTGCAGACGCATCCACTGGCATGGTTCCAAATTCACTTATGATTCTATTGTGAGTTTCTGAGATGGGCTCAGTTTGATTTGGTCTTATTGGTTGGTTGATCCTTTTAGAATTGTGCGCTGGACCTTTTGTTCTTGGTTGAAATGATCTCCGTCCTGCTCTCGCCATTGGACGAGGAGCTTTGTGTAGGAGAAGATTCTCTTCGATGAATAGGTTGACTGGGCCATCACCACTGTATCCATAATATTCAAAAACTTTAATAAAAAAAAAAAAGGGGGGGGGGTCAAAACTATGAACCATAGCCTGCCATGACAGCAAAAGTGTTCACCAGATTCATGCAAACCTGTCCAGTTTTGTAACACACTCTAAACATACACTACTCACATACTGCAGAAGCCACAGATCAAACCTGTTTGTAATAACAGATTTTTGCAGAAGCCACAACAGCTAATACAGGTGCTCCTGATGAGCAGCTAATCCTTAGCGAATATTGCTCAATAATCCCATCAAAGAATGTTATAACCCATCCAAAATCAATACATTCTAATATAAAGGTATTGTAGGAGTTAGCGATTTAAAGCTGATTATGTGTTTACACTTACAATGCTCTCCAGGCTCTCCATCATCTGCTGCCATGGGCTCTGGCTCAGATTTGTAAAAAGTCATCCCTCTGATGATCATTCCATTGGGGCCGGTCTTCGGCACCTGAGAAGCCTCCTTGTTTACTGTGCTTTTGGGAGTCACCTTAGATCTGACCTCAGTGACCTTACCAGAGCCATCTGTTTGTAGGAAGGGAGGATTTTCCACAGTAGATTTCTCTTCATACGTCTCCTGTTGCCAGGAGACATAAACCTTATGTGAGGCAAAATCCTTCATTCAGTAAGATGAAATTAGTGCATGAATATCTGGAAAAACTGACAAATTTGGTTAATGTTTCAAGGAAGAATTTTACTTCCATAATATGAGAGGGTAAACTGTTTCAAAGAAAACACTGAGTCATGAAACTGATGAGTCATTGAAAACCAGGAGGTCAGTCCTGTCACTGGTGTCTGTCAGCGACTTTCTTTGTTTTCATATTTGAAACAATTACAATAAAGAGTTGCACACAAACTGTAAGCGTTAAAACATAGAACTCAACAGAATTCATGAGATGTACAGCTATTTAATCAATGACCAAGAATCAAAGGTGGGACCAAGTCATTGTTTTGTGAATCTCAAGTAAGTTTCAAGTCTTTGTCCTCAAGTCCTGAGTCAAGTCTCAAGTCCAGACTGCTAACTCTGTCTCTGTCTGTCTATGATCCCTGACCTGCATGTTTTGCATATTGCACTTTAGTTTTTTTGTTAACTACGTCATAGTTTTGTGTCCAAATGAGATTATTGTCAGGAACGCACTTGTGAAGTGCTGTTTTCATTTGAAAGAATAATCTCATTCTGGTTGATTTTGATTGGCTGTGGTGACAGTTCCCGCACACATCTGAACACAGCACAGAGAGACAAAGACAGTCTGCAAGTTATGACAAGTCAAAAGAGCTGATTTGTTCACACTTTTTTAAATGACACTTTTCAATCTTTGGATGTTAGGCAAAATATCAAGTGTTTTCAAGTCAACAGACCCAAGTCCAAGTCAAGTCACAAGTCATTGGTGTAAAAGTTAAATTTGAGTTACAAGTATTTTTACATTTTGTCAAGTCTAAAGACATCAAATTAACAACTTAAGTCAGACTCAAGTCCAAGTCATGTACCTTGGGTCCACACCTCTGCCAGGAATTGCTTTATGACCTGTTTACTAAACCTTTTGTACAATTAAAGCATTATATTGTTGTAACTTGCCTAAAAAAAAAAAAAAAAAGAATTATTCATATTTTGCATCAATGAAATACCAATACATTCTAAATTATGCCATGCCTATATGTTAAGCCATGAAATTACATGAATTATCTTCCAGTTTTAATATATTTACTACAACGTTATCTCTGCTGTCCGTCTTACCTCTGGGTTTTGATATGCTGCAGCCCTGTCAACCTCATTGGGTCTCCTCTTGTCCTGATGCTGTTGAGAGAGGGGAGTCGGTGGGCTTTTGGTCTCCTCTAGCTTGGTTAGAGAACCCTCCTGAGGCTTCACCCCATCCTCAGTGTAGTTCAGAGAAACCACCTTCATGAAGTCCAGGACACACACACATATATGTGTGTGTGTGTGTGTGTATATATATTTCATTATGTCATTACAATATTTTAAACATTACTGTCTGTAGAGTTCTTATACTGATCTACAAGCGTAGTATAAATACAATCTTTGGTTTAACATGTTTGACATAAGCTGAATCTAATTTCAAAGCCACATATAATCTTGGCCTATCCACTCATTTCAGTTTCCCATGACAAAACAACTCCAAAACCTATCTTTGGTAAACCTAGATTTAGCTCCTTTGATGACATTATCCTTGTAGCTTTATTAACATAAACCAGATCCATCATGTTGGCCTGTAAGACACCATTTGTTTGGAGGAATGTCACAGGTCATTCTATTTAATATTTCTGTCAATACAATCACTCAGTTTATTAATTTAATTTGTTTATTGGCATGTGCTGACAACTGGAGTTTTTGAAGTTGGTATATTGGCACTGCAGCTGCTAATAATAGCTACTAAGGTGAACATACAAAAATAAGATTGTAAGATGTTTTAATATAATCATTTTTTCTCACAGCGTGGTGGATTTTAAGACTGAAAACTAATCTATAATTCTGTGTGTTGTAAATAAACCAACTTGTGCTGCACCTGTTAGGGCCAATGGCCTTATGATTTATGGTTTGGTCACTAGAGCAAAATCTCAGCTGTTCCATCAATCCTCACAAGTGAAAAGGGTGTTTTTTTCTAGGATGTTTAAATATTTTTATTTATTTATCCTTTCCCCCCCTGAGATCTGCTTTTAGGTCAACTGGAATACCCGACCTAATCATCTTCATTTGATTACCTATGCCGGTTTCCTTTAGGTGGTATTTAAATCTTTAAATTAATTTGTATTAATGGGAAAGACTAGGGAATGATATTCTCAGGTATGTGGTTCTTGAAGAAATCCAGTCAATCCAGAAGTCACCATTACCTTTTGTGCTATTCCGTTATAATGGTATTCATTTAAATTCGTTTTAATTCGTTTTCTGTACCTTCTCAATGCGATCAACGCGATCTATGAGCTTATTTGTGAGGGAGTGCAGCTTCAGCAGATCCATTCCATAGAAGGAGCCCTCCAGCAGCTCCAGAATTGTGGCCAGCTGCAATGATCAAATAGACTCCATCAAATTAATGCACCCATTAATTCAGACATACAATAGGACATTCACGTATAGAGCATGATATTAAATCATTTTGTGAATTTGTTGAAAATGTGATATCCATGGCTCCAGCGAGCCAATGAGACAAAATCCCTGTTCTGGAGACTCTGGTGTGAATCTTAAGAGGATAGAGATTGCACTTCACCTTTATATTCTCCTCTCCAGCTTCCCTAAGTTTTTTCAGCCTGAACTCTCCCTCGCATGGGTTGACAGCTGACGGGGGAGCGACGCAGGCGCACTTGCATTCTGGTCCGGAGGTGATGGTCTCCACGGTGTAGAAGTCCTGCGCTGTTGCGCTCCCCTCTTCTATCCGCCGGCAGGCGCTCTTGCTCAGGGGTCTGACAACACATTTACACCGACAGTCAGAGCCTTCTGAGAGGGCTTTCACTTTGTCATAATCACCCAGAAGCTACAAAGAGAAGAAGACGGATTTTTTGTTTCCACGATGCTCATTCAGAGATTTTACGCACAAAACGAGATGAATGTCAATAAAATAATAATAATGATAATAAAAAAAATCAAAGAAAAAAAATACTAGAAGAAATAAAAGGCTCTTTCCTACCTTGGAAATGATACTCTCTTGACCCTTTATCTCCTCTTGCAGCCCCTCACTTTGTTCTGCACTGCTTTTAAGTTGAGACCTGGGATTTACATCCAAGAAGTGCGGTGCCGCAGAGCCCCATGAGAAAAGCGCGCAGCACATTACAGTGACAATGCGTAACTTATACATGCTGTGTGGCTCCAGAATTCTACCAAAAGAATAAAAACTGCAAATATGCAGAGCAAGACACCGTCACCAAACGGGTTAGTTGCAGGAAAATGGCATGGCCTGGTCAGATTCCAAAATCAGAAATGCGCATCCAAAATGGGATCATATAGGCACTTTGAGTTTAAAGAGCGATGTCATATTTCCTAGTCACAGTGAGTGATGGATATTGAGACTAGGGGTTAGGAAAAGCTCTCATTCGATGAGGGATCGGCCGGCATCTGCAGCTGCAGCAGAGCTGACAGGAGGCGGACCTGACCAGTCTTACTAGGAGGAGTTGACCTGTGGACCTCACAAAATTGATGTGCAGCTTTGTGCAAAATTCCACGTCAACGATGTAAACTATGGCTTCAGTCATTCTCATAAGTTATTTCAGCTTCAACTGAAACTTACGGTTCTAATTCAAATATCTGGTTTAATTTTAAACCAAAACTTGCAGCCTGTTGTTGCAGACAAATGTTTCATGTGGTTTTGCTGCCCTCTAGGTGCAGCAGTGTTCACAGTGATCAGAGACAACAATGAAACATTTAACATTTAAAATCGGTTTATTTGTATCTTAAGGCACATTGTAATTTACACGTTTTCATTAGTTAAATGTACACCTGTAGTGTGACATGTATATGTGTGTAGTAAAACTTTCCAAAGGATTTTCAGGTAAGGCAGGTGGTGCCATATAAATGTCAAGAGTTCCAGAAGACATGCATCAGAAAAATAACAAACTGTGTGATGTGGTGCCAAAAGAATTGATGAGACAAAGGTTGTGATCATTTCCCAAAGAATAATAAACTCTTATATTAAATAACTTTAAATGCAGCGGTTGACAATACAATCGTATGCAACCTGCAAAATTTGAAGAAACCCCATTCCACTTGTCTCAGTTTGCAATTCATTATTTAATAAAAGGAATAAAAGAATAAAGTGCTATAGTCTTTCTGTATTTTTTATGAGCAAAAGTTGTTACTAAATTCCAACAACATTATGAGTCTCATATAATCTTGATGTTGCCATCTGCACTGTTCTTTAATAAAATGCAACTAAGAAACCTTCAGTTCTTTAAAACCATCAAGATCCTCAAAACGAGGAGGGTCCTGAAGAGTGACTGCTGTGTCATCTAACATCCTTCATGCTCTATTCTTTCCTCTGCTGCCACAGGCAGGATGAGGTGGGAAATGCGGCTCCACAGTCCACCGTACTTATCAAGGTCCATCCTGTCAAAAGACACAGGGTAGTCATCAGAGAGAAACTTTTTCTGAAGGTGGTCGTCCACCATCTCCTCTACAGCGCTCAAGTGAATCTTTTCAGGGATTTCGTCTTCCTCCCCCAGCAGTACTGTAAAGATTAGAAAAGTCTTCTTATATGCTGCGTTCTCATGGTCGCAGTAGCGATAGAAAATGAGAGTAGAGCCCGGAGGAAGTTCTTCAAAGCGATGAATGACAGCCACGGGTTTGTCTCCTTCAAAAGCACCCTGCAGTTTGCTGTCAATGTCCAGTTTGACTTGGTCGCTATCTTGGCTGGCTGTGCTAGCTCCATCAATGTGGAGGACAGAGGCATTGAGCGCAGATGAGAAGGCGAAGGCCAAACTCTGTGCTAGACAGTGCAATGTCCTCTCAGCCCTGAGGCCTGCAGTCAGGATCAGACTCACTGGCTCTGTGGGTTGGGCGGTCAGAAGGTGCCTCTTCAGGTGGATCTTGCTCCTGTTCCAAAGATCTGCACGCTGATTAGGAAACTGAGTCTTAACTTTTTCTAACTGCTTGAGGAAGATGTCTATTTGCTGCAAATCATTTTTCTGAGTTGGAGGTTCTTGTTTGAGATACGGCACCAATATGGCAATGAGCACAACTATACCCACTGCTATCCAGTATTTTGCATGTCCTGTGAAGAAGAAAAAACATCAGCGGTGGTCTTTAGTGTCTGTGATTATTTATTTAATCATTTAATTTTTACATCATTGATTTGCTTGTAACACCAGAGAGCAAAATGACAAATAAAAACAAAATTACCTGTGGTACCAGGAACTTCAGGTTCAGTGGACTCTGTTGTGGTAGGGCAAATGGTTTCTACATGACTTATATCCAAGTCTTCCACAACTGACATGCTCTGCAAAAGTGGTGTCTGTGGGGAGCTTGTGTTATTCTGTGGATCCCTTTCTTCTTCTTCTTCTTCTATAAATGAGACCACATGTAACCAGAGGCAGAGTAAAGGAAAACAAGGAAAAATAAATACAACTCTAAATCACGTGCACAATACCTCGAAACACATCCTGCTGTACATCAGATGACAGTACCTAGATGCTGGCTATAGACTACAACATTTAACAGTGACTTTTCAGAGAGGTAAGACTCACCTTCTCTAGCTTCAGTGTCTGTATTGTTAGCAGTGATAGATTCTTCATCAGGCCAAGCTGTGGGTCCATCTACATGATCATCCTTGCTGTCATCCACTACTTGTGGAACGACTGTTCCTAGTTCTTTATTGCCCTTGGCCTGGTCTCCTGTGAAGAGATTAGTTTAATTTCCACAACAGCCTAAGCATTTGTGTGTTTTCATATGTCTTTGAATGACATCTAAAAAAGGTAAGTCAAGAGTTGCCTTTTAAAGCTTAGCTATCATATTAAATACACTGTGTGGAAAAACAAATGAACACTCACCAGAAGATGTGTCTGCTTTCACAGCAGGCTCCTCAAGTATTTCTGACTCTCTGACACAGTCACCATGACCCCGGTCATTTGCTTCATGACTAATGTCCTTTATATTTGGTTCACTGTCCTCTCTTGGAGGGGATGTTTTATCTGTAAAAAGCACCATCTTCTGATTAGCTACATCACCTTCCATTTTCATTGCAAGTAAATCACTATCTGCAACAAAAATAGAAATTTAGGATCATCAATGTTACACTTTTATGGATTCTCTGTCTGTCTATCTATCTCAAAGATTCTTCTTTATTACCTTCAACAATTGGTTTCACATCGTCATCACTTTTGCCTTCTCTGTTTGCAGGTATAGATGGTAAAGCTGAGAACAGGGAGTTGTGAGAACAAGGCAGTTTTTGAATGGGGTCGTTTATACACAAAGACCTTTGTTTTGAAATGCTCCTTGAATAACTTACCTTCTGAATGTGGCTGCTTTCCATCCAGGGCAAGATCCTCTGGTGTGTACAAATCATTTGTCTCTACTTTCTCTTCCCTGAGATCTATTCAGAAGCATAATAAAATATTAATACTGTTGGAATGCTTCTTATAAAACCATTTCGCGTAATTCATGACCTTTGTCATTGTTTTTGTACCGTCTGTATGATGGTCGATGATATCCTGGCTCTCTTGCTGCTGTTCTGCCATGTCTTTGGATGGGAGCACTTCAGTATGGTTCAAAGCTACATAATGCATTGGTATACATCATTCTTTGTGTACTAGAAGTACTTTTATCAGTTTTGCACAGAGTGCCACCTCATGTTCAAAGTCCAAACCCGCTACTAATACACATATCACACAGATAAAAGACAGCCGTATGCTGAACAGTAAAACTTAAAAAATAAAAATCATTTATGTTTAAAGTCAAAACTGGAATAATTTAAAATATCTGTGTGTATCTTGTATGTAATCTGAAGGCTAATTTACTGTAAAACTGGATTAGCTGCTAACAGGCGGTGAGAAAACTGCAGAGGAGAGTAACTTGATTAGCTAGCTCGCCGACACGGAAACTAAACTCTGAAGGCACAATTAATGATTTTTAAAATGTGCTTTACTTTTGTAAAGTAGCCAGCAGAACTTTCTGACAGAGGAGATAAATAAATGTCAGGTTGCATCAGACGATATGCTAATTTAGCTAGCAGCAGCGAATCAATACCTAATTTTGATGTATAAACTATATACTTTAGTCAAATGAAACCATGTAAATATATATTATTATTATTATTATTATTATTATTATTATTAAAGTAGTGACGCATTTCTTAATAATTACCACTTCATGTCAGAGTTTAATCACATCTCTGTGAATTCCCGTTCTCCTTTGTTACGAACACACACTACTCATTTTGGACGGAACCTTTCAACCATGCAGTTTGTTTCCTGTGTACATTAAACAAGGTTGCAGTGTATTTCCGGATATTAACAACAATTACACGGAAGTTCTTTTGCTCGTAATCCCCATTTTTCCGCACAAGATGGCACATCGTTTTGTTTAATCTCTGTTTTTGGCATGACAAGGTCGATTTTAGCTTAACTATGGATACCCAGACCTCGACCAATAAGGATTCTGTCTCCTTGAGGAGGTCGACCAGACAGTCGGGGAAAGGTGAGCAGTGACCGTTAGTTAACTTAGCATGGTAACTGCTGGAGCTTTCAAAGTTCAGAGATGACACATTTTCATTAATAGTTAAAGAAAAAAAAGAGAGAGGGGGGGAGAGAGAATAGTTGGAACAGGGTGATGGTTATCATTATGTAGCATCTCATCTTCTTTTAACAGCTGAAAACGTCTGGGAAGTGAGGAAATCGGTTGCTGGAGTTTTAGGAGAGAAATGGTTTCCCTTTCTTTTCTGATGCATGATTGTAGCTGCTCAACAGTCCTGGACTTTCGTTGAAATATTTTTCACTTCATGATTTGCCAAATGTTTTCAATTATTGAAATGTTAGGAATGCAGGGAGACCAGTTCAGCACCCGGACTCTTCACGATGTTGTGATGGATGTAGTATGTGGTTTATAATGGTCTTGCTGAAATATGCAAGACCTTCCCTGAAAGAGATGTCGTCTGGATGGAAGCATTTGTTACTCTGAAACACCTACATACTCTTCAACATTGATGGTGTCTTTCCAGATGTGTAAGCTGTCCATGCCATAGGCACTAATGCAACCCCACACCATCAGAGATGCAGGCTTTTGAACTGTCTGCTGGTTCCCCTCCTCTATAGCCTGCATGGCCATG
>JBAMYA010043584.1:0-13235 GCA_037176975.1 Arrhamphus sclerolepis | reverse complement strand
GCAGACAAAGACAGGACCTTATATACACAGAGGGGTAACGAGACACAGGTGAAACACATCAGGAGAACGAGGATCAGAAAAGTCAAAGAACATAACTAGACACAGACAGGATTTCAAAATAAGAAGCAAGACCAAAAACAGGAAAAACTCTAAACAAGAACCCCCCCTCCTCCTCCAAGGACCGGATCCCAGACGGTCCAAAAAAACCAAAAACCAACACTGGGTGGGCTGAGGGGGCCCGGAGGAGGGAACCAGGCCCAAAACAGTTAAGGTGGACACCCACGGCACCAAGCATGAAGCCATGACAGTTCAGGGGGGCGCCCTGAGCCAAGAACAGGAACCCGTGTGACCAGAGCAGGGACCTGGATGGAGTGTGGCTTGACCTCCTCGAAACCTGAGGGTGCGTCGACCACCTCGGAGACTTGGACGGGGGATGCGTCGACCACCTCAGAGACTTGGACCTGGACGGGGGGTGCGTCGACCACCTCAGAGACTTGGACCTGGACCTGAGACTGTGGCTGAGGGAGTGGTGTCTGGGGCTGATTAGTATCAGGGGCCACTGCAGACTTTTGGGATCGGGGCTTCCTGCCCCTTTTCCTCCTCCTGGAAGATCCCTGACTCTGCAGACCTTTTGGGCCCCTAAACGCCAGCTGAGAGCCCCAAAATGGCCCGTACTCGCAGTCGAGCCACTCATCCTCACCGGAAGAACAGTCCCAGTCATACAAGTCAATGTCCTCTGCCCGGGGCATCGACTTCTCCACCTCCTGGCGGAAAAACTCAAGAAGAGTGACCATTTCTCCTCCTGCTGGGTCCATGTTGGCTGCTCCGTTCTGTCATGTGGTGTGGGGTTGGATGGGGGACCCAAATGGAGGAGAGCAGGCGGGAGGCAGGAGTGATCCAGAACTGATATTTAATAACAAAAACCAAAAACGCTGCCGGGGCGGGAAACTACAAAACAAACAAAACTCAAAACCAAAGCAAGGCACAAAAACCACAAACTAACCATGGGCAGGAACATGAGGGCACAAACAGTACAGACCAGTACAGGGTAGACAAAGACAGGACCTTATATACACAGAGGGGTAACGAGACACAGGTGACACTTCAGGGGAACGAGGATCAGGAACGTCAAACAGAACATAACTAGACACAGACAGGATTTCAAAATAAAAGCAGGGCCAAAAACAGGAAAAACTCTGAGCAAGAACCCAAACCATGACAAATAGCTCATAACATCCCTTTTCTTAGCTGCCATCTCTGAGTACAGACTGAACAGTGTACTTCATCTTGGGTTGACAAGCTTTACTGATGCTCATCAGCAGGAACGGCCAGTTACACTGTTTCAGAAGTAGAGAAAACATTTTTTTTAACCTTTTGTGTAACAGACACATTTCAGTTGAGGTGTAGCTGTCAGACAGCTGCTGGAGAACTGTACATTTCTGGTTTACAGAGGTGTTGATGGTCATCTGAATGGCTGCAATGTCCCTAGTACAGAAATAATCATGCCTCCACTACGATACTTGACGGTTGGTATGAGGTGCTTGTGCTGATCTACTGTGTTTGTGTTTTGTTTTTCTTTTCTATTTTTTAATGTGATGCTGTGTATTATGACCAAACATCTCCACTTCGGAATCATGCTTCCAAAGATACGATCTTATGGTTTTTCCAGATGCAACTTTGCAAACCTAAACTGTTCAGCCATGTGCTGTAGGGAGGAGAGGCAACCTTTCTAAACAGGCCGTACATCTTCAGTCTTTTTAAAGTTCTGCTGTTATAAACGTTAACATTTAACATTTCTCGTTCTGAATGTGGGATGCACCTGCTGGGACATACACGCTCGGAAAACTGGGAACTGTCTTGTTGCAAGTGAAGGAACATTGATACACTAATCTTTTTGAGTGCAATGCTTTCATTTCTGTTGTGCTGGTAGATCGTAGTCCAGGTAACAGATGACCTTCTGTCACGAGCATCGATGACAGTGGTGAGCAGCAGACCGACGCTGACAATCAACATCTCTAGCGCACGTGAGCACTGGCTGGAGGGCATGCTGAGGCATGAAATTGGCGAGTATAAAAATTTTTATACAAAGTTTATGGTGGGCATCCAACTAAGTGGAAAACAAAAACTAACTGAAATACAAGTGTATGAATATTTCTTGTCTCTATTTCTCAGGCACACATTACTTGCGAGGCATCAACAATTCCCACCAGCCGTGGAGCAGCAGCTTGGGTAGGAAACGGTACAACCTGAAGTCTCTGAACCCAACAGAGGAGGGTCTGGCCAGCATCCACAGCGTTCTTTTCAGGAAAGACCCAACTCTGTGGCGCGCCGCCCTGCTCTATTATACTGTCTATCAGGCTAGTCTCATGTCCTTCTCTCAACTCTTCCATAACCTGGGACGCTTCGTCCAGGACCCCAACACCCGCTGGGACTATTGTGTCCGAGCTAAGAGAGGCCAGACCGACACGACACAACCAGGTCACCAGGTTCAGATAGGCCTGATTTAAAAAATAATAAAAAAATAAAGCTTGTTAATATACAGCCAGTGTTGTTCCTTGAAAATCCTGCTTGTCCTCATTAGTCCTTTTCTGACATTTGTTAAAGGATGCTTCAGCAAAGATCAGGTCTATCTGGATGGCATACTGAAGATTCTGAGATACAGAGAAAAGATCAATTTCCCACTGCTGATGGCTCTTGGAAAAGTAAGGAATCTTAAATCTTTTCTCTGAGGTGGAATTACTTTACTGAATCTCTTATTCACAGTGTCTAATAGATTATCCAGAGGTGCAAATCTTCTTGATCAGTTGTTTTTGATCTATCATTTACAACCTTAATCAAACAGACTGATGTATTTTTGTAAAGCAAGTGTTTGCTTACATCACCATTTTATCAGCATCTATACCAGCATTTCAAGTCTGTGTGACAAAATATCCTCATCCACATGGGTGTGAATGGAAACTGCTGGACATTTCTTTTGTTGCAGGTTGCTGTTTTGAAAGCATTTACATATAGATGTGTAGTTTTAATAAACAGAGAATTTGTCTGGATAACAGCTCGGAACAATTCCCAGTTTCAGTATTAGTTGTTACACACAAAATAGGGAATTTTAAGCAAAGTAACTTTACTTCCAGGGTGCTTATTACTTTGGTGAAAAGCCTTTGCAGTCAAGAATGCCTGAAGTTTGGACCCACAGACGCCACTTGATCATGAGTTTCCTCCCTCGAAATGCTTTGCTGTCGCCAGCTTCAGTCACTGCAGCCTTTCTGATTTTGTCCTCAGTACTTTCCATCAAGGTTACATCGGTTTCATCTGTCCTACAAAACTGACTCCAGAACAATTGCTTTTATTCAGTTCTTTTAAGAAAATAACTTGGTCGTGAATTCTATATGTCTTGTCTTGTCCCCCAGAAGAGGAGATCAGACAATTATTCACACTCACGCTTACATATGCGCAAGAAAATCTTCATCTGCTGCAAGAGCAAAATGCATAAAGAGGGATTTTGACAATTTTAGCAGTAACAATACATATATCTGCAGTTGTTTACAGTTGTTAAAAAAAAAGTTTGATTATTGGTTGTAACAGCAAACAAATGTCACAAAATGTTTTATATTTCTGGAGTTCTGCATCATGAAAAACCAAGACGATGAATAAGTAGAACAAAGAAAAGAGCAAGAAGTTGCAGTGACGGCTCTCTGCCTGTGCTGTCTGCAGCAGAAGGCCTCCCTCCTGCGCTTTGCAGACCCAGTGACGAACACCTGCACAAAATACAATGGTTTCAAAAGAAAGGCCGTATAATTAAAGTTGTTTTTAAAGTAAAAAATATTTCACAGTGTCAAAGTTGTTATTTCCAGCTGTTTTTGCAAAACTTTGGTCATTTTTTTTTTTAACCAGTGAATTAGGTCATTTGAATTGTTTCTATGTTTCTGTGTCGTTATTGTTACAGTGTCATCCCTTCCATGGCATTTCTTTCACAGCACTTTAGTAGGCAGTAACTTCAGATTGCAGTAGTACATCAGATGTGACATTTAGTCACGTCAGATTAAAGTTTTTCAGTGCAGAAGTTGGCTGTGCGTCAGACCCATTACAAAAGCAAAGCAGAGCTTGTAGTCAAATCCACCATGACGAGGGAAAATACCATACTCTTGTACCTCAGAGGAGCTGAATACACTGTTGACTACCAAGATGCTGATTGATGTAGATGTGATGCAGGAAGTAATACATTTAACCCTAACCCCTCCTCTATAACAACTGTTGTTTTCAGACAGAATACATAATTATATGACCAATTCTTTGAGTGTGAAAAAAAAGATTTGATTGGTTTATTACTGAGGCTGTTAAACTTCATTTTTGTGTTGATTTTCTCAAAGTTTTCTATTTTTCCATGGGGATCAGGTATCATTTGAAGATGTGGATCGCCTGAAAGCCATGGCTCAAATGGAGAACGTCCGCATCCCAAACTATATGCAGAACCAGGCAAGATATGCAGAGCAGCTGGTAAAAATTATGGCTGTCAATCAGCTGACTGATGAGGAGCTGAAGACCATCATCTGATTCCATTCCTCTAGCACAGTCCTAAATTAAACCTGTCACTGCCAAACATGGTTTGCATGCATCAAATTCCCAAACACTGTCATCAAGCATGAAAGCGGATCAAAGTTCAGGATTATCTGTGCATTTCAGTTGTGTTTGATTGATATGTTTAACTGATCTTAACTTGATTTTTATGAAACATTTGACCCAGACATTTATTCACCAACAGAAAGCACCACTTAATGTTTGCTTTTTAAAATACCTTAAAAAAAGTAGCAGTTGTAAACCTTTTTCTTTCCAATGAAATTTTGAATATTCTCACAGACCTTTTGACAATAATAAGATGAACACATGACATAACATTCTTTTTCAATCTATCCAAGGTGAAGTTGCTTTCTTTTCATAGCAGCATTTTGCTTTCTCCTATTAAATGTGTCTAATTATGCAATGACCTTGGCTTTTTCAGTGCACAGACTGTACAAAGAATATACCTGTAGCCTTTGAATCGGAAAAGTAAACAATCATAGTCTTTTCATCCCACATCATTTGCTGTGGTCTTTAGAGGGCAATTCCTTTGGTTGCAAATTTAAATTGCTAAATGAACTAAATTAGAGAAAGACCTACTCTTATCTCTTAATTTTACTTCAGATATTTTTCTTGATGAGCTTACGTTATCAGAATGATGCTCAAAGTCTACAGACCACCTGGGGTAATGGTGGTCCTTTCATATGCAGTTTATATGATTTTATATGTTTGACTTTACCAGTTTGATATTTCCACAAAATATGCAACAGAAGAAAGGAATAAAGACTGGAGGCATTAGATGCCTAAACTGGTTATTCTTAATTGAAAAGATCACAAAGTCACGCTGTGGGTTGGGATGTAAATAGACGTGTTAATAAAATATTTTGTGCAAAGTACGAGTGGATGTGTCCACTACCTGTGCATGACCCAGGACCTGCAAGCTTCTAGCTGTTTGCTGTGGAGCTAGATATATATTTGTAATCATTCACTTCTTGCAGAAACATGAATGTTTTAAAGAACTTTGCCAAAATCTTTTTTTTTGTGCACTTACTTTGTGTTGTATTTTATATTTGATTGAATTATTTCTTTATATCTCTATAATAAATACTGCTGCTTTGTTTTGTTTTGTTTTGTTTTGGAGATTCAGGCTATGGTTTCATTATTTTGGTGCATTTCTGTTGGGCTACTTGATTTCTTTTCCTTTGTTCAAATTTTTGAGTTCTGGGATCTAGCACCTCAGGTTTAATTACTTTTGGTTATATTGGTGATTTCCTATAGCTTTTCTATACTTTGATTTTTGTTGAACTTTACCTTTCTACCTCACAGATGGTTGACAAAGATTGTGGGACATTGAAAGTGGAATTAGAACATTAAAACTGATCAAACTGAAAATTGACTGACAAGCTTTAAAACAAACTTCAACCATCAATTGAGAGAGGTTTCAACCTATTAAAAAGAAAGAAATTGCAAAATGCAAGATTTCGCTTTTTAGTTTGAACGCTACAATGCTAAAAGTGATGATAAAAATGTTTTGTATTCACCATCTGTGAAGGCCTTTAAGACAATTATTATGTTATTTTCATGCAACCAGTTGTTATCTCAGTCTTCTAGGCATCACAAAACAATGTAAATGGCTGCTGACGGCCCCCCTTTGTTCAGTCTAGGCTGACACCAACCTCTGATATGCACAACTGACCCCTCTGTAATGTCCTTATTCATACTCCCACCAGTAGACTTGTGCTGCTACTCTTGGGCTGCTCATGTGTCCCATGGACCAAGCCATGTGACTACAGCAGGGATGATTAGTGCAGTACAAAAAAGTTTTTACTGCCCCAATTTTCAAAAATCAGCCCAAAAGCATGTACAAGCTTGTATTACTTGCCTTAAAAATAATGCACAAGGTGCAGTAAGAACAAGACAAGGATCATTCCTAACTCCTACTGAGCCTTTTCAACATCTTCACATGGTCTATATTGAACTTAACAAAGCTCATAACTTGCAATACTGTCTAGTCATCGTATGTGCATTCAGTAAAGGGACAGATTCATCCAACAGCTACAGCAAGTGCAGAATTCACACGCAAAGTGTTAAAATCAGCAATATTTTCAGAAATAATTTATTCTGATAATGGAACTCACTTTACGGCTTTGTGTGTGAGAGATCTTATTACCCACAAACTATACACCATCTACCATCCACAGAGTGCAGGGCTGGTAGAAAGAAAAAAAAAAAGAAAAGAAAAGGGACTATAAAAACTAGATCGAACAAAAGATTGCAACCGGAGACTTGGTGTTCCTGAAAGCTGTCCATATAACCAAGTGGTCAGAACCAAGGTGGATTGGACCATACCGGATCCTCCTGGCCACACCTACTGCAGTCCGCATTTCTGAACGACCCTCCTGGATTCACGTAAGCTTCATTGAATCATTAACACATAGCCTGTAAAATTGTAAAGGCTATATTATTAATTTCACAGACTGCAGCGGTAGCTGGTGACTTCTTGGTGCCTCTCACTGAATCCCAATCAGTGATATAGACTACTACTTCTATGTGGCTTTACAAAAAACGTCCATAGCACTCAAATGTTTTTACTTAATATGCACTTTAATGAAATTCTATCAACATTAACATAAACTACTCTGCTGACAATACTTTATGTGAAGATTTTTATGAAAGTCAGATTAAATGTGTAGCCTACGCGTGCACAAAAAATGCGGACCATTGCAGAAACGTAAAATCATTTAATAAGTTCAAATTCACAATCACCATTTTTATTAATTATCTTGCATGTTCTAAAACATAAATATCAATTTAAAACCATAAGACCACCCGCAACCATACCTGATATATTTAAGGTATTTCGTTATTTTTTTAAGGTAAGGTATTTATTCTTTTCCGAGTGGGACCGATTTATTGAGCTTAGCCTTAGCCCCGCATATTATGAAGTAAGCCGTTAGCCACCTAAAAGGCTAACAAATTACATATTTATCCGAACATACTGGCTTTCCAATGTATTATGTTGAGATAATCACATTAATATATTATCGCACGCTTCATAGGATTATTACAATGTCTAATTTTATAGGTAATATTAAACCAATGTGCCTCAAACCATAGCAGGCTTTAAGAACAATCCAATGCCTAATTTAAATTAATATTTTAATTAATTTAGAAGATAAAATAAGTACAAATTTCAATCACCGAAAAAACTGAAGCACACTGCTTTTAGATGGCCTGTTATTACAATTGATAGCACAACAAGCCATACTGTATTAAAATAATAATGATTATTCTGCTGTAATTCACTTCAAGTTCACGGAAATAGCTTAGTCATCAGCTAGGGCTCTAAAGAGCTCAACCGATGACCAGAGGTTAGCTGCTGACGTATGTATCAATCAAAAGACCACGCCCCTAATTAAGTAAAACTTTGTTGCTTGATATAAATTTACTTGATATGGTACAAAAAAATTCACCCCCCGAACAGTTGTCACGGATGTAATATGCAGCCAAAAATGAAAATTTTGATTTTTGTACCAGGCTGTAAAGGGGTTTAATTCTGCTGCAAAACTTGACACTTTTAACTTGGGGGTCAATGGGAAATTGCTCTGTTTTGGAGCCAGCATCTAGTGGTCAGCAAGACAACTGCAAAAAAATGCATTTCTGCATAGGCTTCAATACGAAAGTGGGATGGTTGCCGATTGCTCTCAATCAGTAAAGTGGCCACGTGGGGATACGTGATGCACCAGTGATTGTGAGACCAGAGACCACCTGTGCAAGAAATCCAAGATGGCAGCTTGGTGCTAGAATATACACGCAAGGTAAAATAATTTCTTAAGTACTTTATGAAAAACATCCAGCTTCTCATCGTATAATACCACTCCTACTCCCGAATTGACTACTTTTTGATCAGTAATTCTATTATCTCAAAAACAAACAAATACATCCGATCATTATCAGTGATCACGCGCCAATCTCTCTAATTTTAGATATAGACAATTGTGTCAAAACTAACAACAGATGGCGTTTTAATACATCACTACTTAACGATCCAGACTTTGATAATTATATTAAGAGAAAGTGGACATCCTTCCTTAAAACAAACGACTCACGACTGCCCTGGGGGGGCGGGGGTGGTTGCTGCCTCCTGCATGCTGCCCCTCTGTGGAGCGTGTCCCCTGCCCCACGATGTGTTTGGTTGGTGGTGGCCTGGGCGTCTCTCTGCCTGATGGCTCCCCTTGGGGTCATGCTGGGTATCTGGTCCTTGGCTGGGGCCTGGTTGGGTCCCGCATGGGCTTTGGGGCCCATGGTGGTGTTGGGCCTGCCGACCTGGGGGCGCGCCCTATGGTTGGGTCCTACTGGTTGCCCCAGTCTCCCAGGGGCAGGGAGGGGCTTTTTGTCCACTGGCCGGTATCTACCATTTGTCCTACTCCCCTCCAAACTACACACAATGTACAAAATTGGGGAAAGGGGGAAAAGAAAAAAGAAAAAACGAGAGAGAGAAAGGGAACAGGAAGCTGGGGTGTGGGGTGACCATCCACCCTCCACGCTCCAACCCCTTTTTTAATGCACTTAGCTTATACACACAAAAAAAACAAACAAACAAAAAAACAATAATAAAAAGAAGGACCAGAGAAGCTGGGGCGTGGGGGGAAGTATCCGCCCTCCACGCTTCACCTCTTGTTTTTAATGCACTCAGATAGACACACAGACAAAATATACAGGAGGGGGGTGGCCAGCTATACTGGAGGTATTTTGCCCTTCGCTGCCCGAGGGCGGAGGGCTTCAGGGTGGCCATGGGTCCTGGCCGGTGGGGTGTGTCCCTGCTTTCGGGGGCTCTGCCTCCGGTGAGGGCCACCATGGTGGTGCGTGGTCCCGGGTATGCCCTCTGCTGATGGCCTGGGTGCCTGGTGAGGCCCTTGGGGGAGTCTTGGGTTGGCCTACTGCCAGCTGATGCACTGTGACGTGTGAGGGGGGGCCGTGCGGTTGTACTGGCACTGCCCTTTGGGTTGTGGTTCTGGCTCCCCTGGGTGCCATTACCTGCCATGATCCATGCTCGTAGTATGAGTATGCTTGAAACAACAGTCCATGGTATTCTTCGGTTATGGACCAACATCTGGCTGATATATTGCCAGTGAGCAAACGCTCTCCATGAGACGTTTGGCTGATAAAACGTTTTATCTGGCAGACATCTGCAAGATGTATGTGTGCTGTCTGGGATGCGCCAACGGCAATGGGCCGACCCAACTCCGACCGAGACCACAGGCTTGATGATCAGGGAAAATAACTGAGAAGATCCACCTCCTCAGCCAATGTTCATCAGAAGTTATAATCAGTGGGCCGATGTACTGGCAGTGGGAGCACACGACTCTGTTGTGCTGCAAAATAGTGCAGTTAGCACGAGTCTTGCACAAGGCTCACATGGAGATGGCTTCTTTTTGATAAGTAACTTGTCTGATTGTTAATGTTCACCACGAAAACTTCAGATTATTTACCTAAAAGTCACTATTTTCTCCAGGTGATCGAGGTGATGCTTTAGCCCCCTGGCTATTGACAACCTTAGTCAGCCCTGTAATAAGACAGGAATGCTCGTACAAGGAGCGTCATACTATTGGTGTGCTGAAGGTCAGGTGGATCTATCTCCATACAGTTGGGTCCAAACTACTCCCTCCCCATGGACCACCCCATCAACGTGCCATCATGAGGCAAGAACAGACTGCACAGCTTTAGGGTAGGCTGTCCTGCTGGAATTAATCGAAAATAATCAAGAACTTGACTTTCTTTATTTTGGTGACAAACCACAGATGACATGGAATTAACAGCACTCGTAATTTTTCCCATTCCTTCGCTTTAGTGGGTCCAGTAGTTCTACTGCTGACACTGCTAAACATGATGGATTTTCAGTTTTGGATATCTGAGAGCAGGACTTCAATCTCAGAGCTCGTAAAGTTTTTCTTTTTGCACCTTGATGCCATTCTCACAAATGAACACTTCCTGGCACAGGAGATAGGAAGCGTCACCTTACATGGTATTATTTTGGGTGTGGAGTAAGCAAACATACTATTCCCGCGCATGAACGCTTAAATACACACAGGTGGCATTCATCATGTTTACGCAGGTCGTTTACACGCTTTTCCAAAGTGAAGAGCGTTTGTTGAATTTAACGTGGCGTACAAGACCTTCATGTGACAAATTGGAGAGAACTAAAATGTTCTTGCATGAGGCCCATTGACTGGCAGATGTGGTGCAGGTGTGCCAGTCAGTCTCTCCCAGGTGCTGTCTCCTTAGCTGCTGCATCACCTCCTCTCTGCAGCTGAGCAGAACCTCACCCACCACCACACATACACTGGAGGCTACTTTTTCTCATTGTCTTACTACAACAACTGATTTTTATGAAAGTAATAAAAGCTCATTTTTAAAACATATATCTCATTTTAAGTTTCTAGCCAAGCAAATTTGTCTCATCCCATTGGCAGATTTTATTTCTTTATATTACTTACTGTATTACATTCAACAAACTAATAATAGGCTTATGTCTAGAAAGGCTGTTTTGCAGTGAGTCTAATAAATCAAAGTGTCTTATATTAAGCAAATGGAAAGAAATTCTGCCAATGTGGTTAAAAAATATTGCTCATCTAGAATTCTTAAAATGAGATATGTTTTTTAAAAAAAAATATTACGAAATTCAGCACTTTATAGCAAAATTACCTTTTTTGTGCACAAAAATAGTACTTTTTTTAAATTTTGCAATTATACAAGAAAAATGTGATATCAGTACAAGAAGCCTCAGTTTTCTGATAAAAGTCACAAATCTTTTTGAAATTTGAGATTTTATGACATAAAAAAAAATCTTGTTACATTTGATTCATATATTCTTCAACCCTTTGCTTTGGTCGTTTCTGCTGTTATGTGGTGTTCATGTGCAGTAAAAGTCAAACACGTGTGGAAACCAGACCCGAGTGTTTCTTTGAGCTGCTCCAATTTTGTTTTGAGGAATAAAAATAATTGTTGTTCAAATAAAAAAATATGACAAGTCATCCTAATAATAATCAGTAATAAAGGCCTGGTACCCTTAAAGCTTTGACTGAATAAAAACCTTCACCACAGGAAATACATAGAAAATTACTCCAGAATCAGGTTTTTATAAATAAGTTGAAGAAAACAATTCAGAAAAGAGTTCCTGCTGTTAACTACAAACTGTTCTATCAGATCGTTGTGGCTGCTGTGGAACCACTGATCATTGGTGATTTAAAGGTAGGGTAAGTGATTCTACCTGATTCATAAACACCTCAGCAACTAATATTAAAGTAGGAATTTTAATTAATATTTAAAAAATAGCATTGAGGCAACAATTTCAGTACAAAGAAACTTCAACTAACGTGTAAATGAGGTTCATTTTATAAACTACATTATTATTTTGTAACTGATTGTCTTTATTTACTGAAGTAAAGCCGCTCTAGTGATGGTGAGTGAAGTCTAAAATAAAGAATTGTCATTCTGCCAAATACTGAAGAGTAAATAAGTGAACCTAATTACATCTGTCAGTTTGTATACGTCAAAACTTTGATTTTTGTTTTAATTAAATGTTAAGTTTTTCTTTTGTTTTTTTGTTTTTTAAATAGAAAAACAGCAACACCTTTGATCTAAAAATAGCTCATCCATTTCCAATAATGGTAGCCTTTAAAAAAAACTCTGTTGACACATTAAAAAAAGGCTTTTGTTAATTTAATGAATTCTATTAATGATGTGAAACTGAGTTTTAGTGAGAAACAAAGAGGTTCCAAGTGAAATCATTGTAGGAATCAGTCAAGAATGACGCAACGCTTCAAAACTACTTAAATGTTTACTCTATAAATTATTAAAGGTAATGTTAGGTTGGTTAAGTTAATAATATAATGTGAGAAACAACCCTGAAACTGGTTTTGTCAGCCGTAAATAATAATGATAATAATAACAACAATAGTAATAATAATAATCATACATTTCATTGATAGGCGCCTTTCTCAAGGTCACTGCACATATAAAATCAGGTAAAAAACAGCAAAAGTACCATCAATCAAACTCTAGATGGGAGCAAAAAACTAAGAATGGAACAAGAAGAGAGCGCTGAAAATAAACTATCATGTCTGCTGTTGGAATCAGATGATCACATGATCAGTATCAATGATTAAGAATGTAAAACAATTGCAGCTGTTCACAAATTAAACAGGTCACTATCTGACCTGAAACATGTGAATTTAAAGTTTCTTGTAATGTCTTCATTTCCTGCAGAGAATCAAGCACTGATAACTCCTGATAAGTGATAACTCTTTAATCATTTCAACACACTTCTGCTTTGACAGGATATATCCTGGTTCCTCCTCCTTCACTGATCTGACAGCTCAGGGATTGGTCTAATTACTGGTCTGACAGGTTTGGCTGCAGTGAACCGTGATGTTGTGTTTGGACAAAGAAACCTGTTGAGTCATCAGCTCTTGTGTCGAGGTGAAATGGCGCAGCAGCAGCTGTATTCAGTCAAGTTCTCTTGTTCCATCTGTCTGGATCTACTGAGGGATCCAGTGACTATTCCCTGTGGACACAACTACTGTATGAACTGTATTAAAACCCACTGGGATGGAGAAGATGAGAGGAGAATCCACAGCTGTCCTCAGTGCAGGAAGACCTTCATACCGAGACCTGTCCTG
>JBAMYA010043583.1:0-13236 GCA_037176975.1 Arrhamphus sclerolepis | reverse complement strand
TATCACACATGTTGCTAAAAGACTCAGATAGGATGGATGGATGGATGGATGGATGATGGATGGATGGATGGGTGGGTGGGTGGGTGGGTGGATGGATGGATGGATGATGGATGGATGGATGAGTGGGTGGGTGGGTGGGTGGATGGATGGATGGATGGATGCAGGTATGCATGGATGGATGGATGGATGGATGGATGATGGATGGATGGATGGATGGATGGATGGGTGGATGGATGGATGGATGGATGCAGGCATGCATGGATGGATGGATGAATGGCTGATTTTCTTTTGTATTTTGTAATTTTACTTCAGCTGTACACAGCTGGATTCACACGTGTCGATGATGTTTAGGGCTAATAAGTGGACTCACAGTGACGCTCCTGCTTCCAACCCCCCCTCTTTTTATGAGTGTGTCCTGCATGAACTTGTATTTTTACACCTCCACTGAGAGTAGTGCTTCAGATGGAAAGCAAGGAGAGAAAATCCTCTGCTTTTGTCAAGCAATGATAGGGTATTGATGTCTACAGAGAAGTGTATTTTGCATGCTCATCCCTGAACTCAGTTCTTTTGATGGAAACACAATGAATCAGTGTATGGTTGGTAGTGCACAAGCAGCACTCTGTCTTTCATAAGACAGCTGGTTATATTTGAAAAAGCCACAGTCCTTTCTTAAGAGAATGTATGAGTTAATAAGCTAGATGACTCTGAAATCAGTGCAAAGACTTACTGATCACCATGATTGTGCTGAGTGATGGAAAGTGGTGGCTAATAATAACACAGCAGCATTAATCCACCTAATCTGACTAATTAGATTGTTGAATAGGCCTTATTATCACACATCTGTCCAAATATGAGGGCTGCAGGAGTCAAATAAAACTTCAAGTGGGTTCAGGAAGCTCTAACACTTGATATTTTTTGTAGTCATGGAAACGGTAAGGTGCACAAGGCTGCATAAATTTCCAGAATATAACAATATGATTATACGAAGTGATGGGAAATGTTCTGTGAGCAATATTCATTAAATCAACATCATTCAAGTTCTTCCCACATAAAACCAACACAATAATCTCATGTTTTCAAAGTTAAAGCTGGATACAAGTGAACGGAAAATTGGGCTAAATTTAGTTGTACTTTAAAGAAGACGTGTCTGGTTTTTCATTTTTCAAAAGTTATCTCAACTTTCTGAGTTTTTAATGAAATGTTTGTGATTCTCTTTGGTCGTAATACAATACAGATACAATCCAGAATTACCCTTCACAGCCATGTCTTTGCAGCTTTGTTCACAGTTTCTGGTTTTGTGGGACAGAGTCAGAATCCAGAGCTGACAAATATGTAAGAATAAGGGCTGCAAAGGCAAGATGTTTCTCTGCATCACGAGAAAGAAAACACGCTTCCTTAACTACCACCGTTAGAACAGTAATAAAGGTGATGCTGTGTGCATAAAAGCAGAAAAACCCAACTAACTTTAGGTTTAACACGTGAATTACATTAAAAATGACTTATTTGGCCTGAAGTTAGTTCCATAATTCACTGTTAAAACAGATAAACTGGATATGATTGTCTTTGCCAGCAACGAGAAACCTAGAATGATCCAAAAATGTTTTTTTTTTCCATTGAATTTATTTTGTAATGTCAAAAAAGAAGGAATGGTGACTTCCCAGAATTCATTAATGAGACATCTTTCCTTATTTCGCCCTCAGATTTCAGTATCTTTAACTTAAATCCCTGCTTGTTTGGTGTATCATACCAGGAAAAAGAATTCTGGCTCCTTTTGGATTTCACCACAGTTTTGATTTATAGTTTTTCATACTACTGTTGAAATGTCGTATTTATGCCTATTGCTGAGGTTACTAATTAATTTCCCAGTTTAATAGCTGAGGTTATTCTCCTTTCACTCGTCTAGCTAATATCTTGCAAGGTTTTTCCCCCAGCTTCATAAAAAAAATGTTTTTAATTTATGGAGGAAGGATTCCACTTTTTTTCATAACAGATTTTGTGCAACTGAAACTTTATCTTATAGAGTTCCCGATATTTATTCTGAAAATTGTTTGCCAAATAATCTACCTTTAACTTAATTTCACCTTCTAAGTTTTTTATCTTATTGAGGCTCTTTTTTCTTCAGAGAAGTGTGCCATCAGTTTCCCTCTTGCTTTTGAGGCTTCCCAGACTTCACATCTATTTTCAACAATGTCTTAAAGCCTTTGTCCTGTAGTAATGACATATTCATTCTACATCCAGTTCTTTTATCTATGTCCATGATTTGTAAAGGTGGTGTATCTAATATTACAACTAACTACGTTGTTTAATAAGGGGCTTGTAATAAAAAGAAATCAGTTCTGGAATGTGAGTTATGACAATGGGAGAAGAATGTTTATTCCCTCTCATGTGGATTAATAAGACCTCAGACATCTACAAGCGCCATCTCATCTTTTATGTTATGTATGCTGTCTAATGTTATGTAATGTATCATCTTTTTGTAGATTGCTTCCTTGTCTTAACTCATCGATGGGCCCTTAAACCGACTTTTATCTAAACAGGATCCACGGCTAGATTAAAGTCTCCTGGTAGTATTATTTGAACATCCATTTCTCCCACAACTTTATTCACCTCATGAAAAAAGTGTAGGTCTCCCTTGTTTGTGCATGAACGTTACATAATATCACTTGTTGTCTCACCCTTCTCTGTTAAAGCCTGCACACATAAATACAGTGACACTTTACGTCTTTTGACTCAATTTCCACTTCCAATAACACTCCAAGACATGTATTTCTAATAAATCTTCTGCTCATGATTGTTGAAATGTCTCTCTATAACCGTATAATGCACTGTGCCTCCTCAAAACATCCCTGACCTTTGAGCCTACATCTCCCATTATCAGTCTTAGAAACCATGTACTTTGCAAAAACATGAACAAAAAACCTGGAAAACAAACAAATCCAGTACAAAATAAATATAAAAGAGAAAGAGAGAGAGAGAGAGAGAACCCAACTAAACCAAGCCAAATAATGTCTGACAGTCCTGAAGTTGTCATAAGCAACTTTAAAATGTCAAGCTAAAATGCAAATTCTGCCTGGTGGCAAGAAGCTTAAATAAATAATAAATAAAGAAAGGGAAATAATTCTCTGTAAAACGTAAAACAATCTTATAAATATTTATGGCTTACATGTGTAGAGTCCTGAAGCAGCTGCCATCTTTTGACTCTACAAGGTTTGCAAGCTTCTCCCTTTTCCCTCCAAATGTAATAATGGTTGTGGCTCAGTCAGCATCTTCACAAGGTGGTTTGCTTTTGTTCTGCTTAGAAAGCTTACAAATTATGTTATGTAACATTTACACACAAACAAGGGAGACATTTCACATCTCTGGGACACAGAACCTGTCTCCTTCCTGAGCAGAATTCTCTGATATCGTTTGATTTTTGTGACCGATGTTTCATTCACACACAATTTTACATTAATAATATGCACATTTTCACTGTAGATAAAGACAAATTCATCTGCATTTGCCCTTACAACAAAGTGTACTTCAGTCAATTGTGCCAGTTCCATTTGTGAAACTGAACATTGCTGTAAATTGTCTTTTAAAGTTGTTGTTAATATAAGGAATATGTTAATATATGGAAACTCATTGTGCCGACTGATTATTGGTAATAAAGCCATCCAAAACAGCAGGCATCATTTATCAGTCATAGTGATTTTTAACTGAATCATATCAAACCCAAAAGGGCTTTCAACAGAAAGTTTAATATTATTCATTGTTAATCCTGTCAAGCACATTCACCTCGGTTTAATTCGCACTGCAATGAGCCGGTTTTTGCCAGAAACCCAAGTACAGTGAACAGTAAACCAGGATGTGGTGTTCGGGCAGATGGGTCTGTTTAACACTGGAACCAGTTCAGCTCATAGATCCAAGAGCACTGACGTATTAGGCAGTCATCATCAGGGGCCAGGAAGTCTTGTGGTCCCAAAAACCTCTCTCCATCCTGATCCACTAATCCTTCAGGAGTACTGATGCATCCATATATGCAACATTATGGGCGAGCATTACCACTCTATTTATATGTTTACTCAGTGATTAGCCTTATTGATACACACTTTTTCAAGAGTAATCCATCAGACAGCAGGAGATGAAGATGGAAGTATGACATATGAATGCACTGTGCTGACTGTTTATGGAATATTAAAGGATCACTGCAGGGACACATCTATGATAGTGCAGACTTGGCTGTTTATGATTGCATGGACCTACAAGTCTGATATGAATTCAATTCAGTTCAATTCAGTTTATTTATACCATGCCTATTTATGACAAGTCATCTCTAGGCGCTTTAGAAACCCAGAGCTTGACCCCCGAGCACATGGCAACACCATCAGTGGCAAGAAAAAACTCTCTCTTGGGAAGAAACCTTGAGCAGAACCCAGTTCTTAGGGGGACCCTCCTGCTGAAGACCAGCTGGGTAAGGAGGTGATGAGGAGAATTAAGACAGTGGGAATGAAGGACAGATGAACACATTTTAGGATATAAGGTTAAATCTAAGGTTTCAATTCACCACCTCACCATCTGCATCCCAGTTTCCTCCAAAATGTTTGTATGCAAGGATCAGAATCTCCATAAAGGTGCACACATTCTCCTCTTAAGTTCTTTTTTTATAGATCACAATCCCTGTTTTGTGCACAAGCAACATTCATAAAAGAGCACCCAGGACCTTCCCAAATTGTTTAAAGGCATAGAAATGCCAGTGTATATAAACTTAAAGAAAGTTCTGAATGAAATTCTCTCTCTCATTATTTTGGCTTTTAGCAAATAAAAATGAATTTGGTAATCCTGACTGACCTAAACAGGAAAAGTTCAGTCTGTTTTGATGTCAACCAGTGAGGGAAAATGTATGTAAACATGTGTTTTCAAATGAATGATTTCAGCATTGACAAGTCTAGAAATTCATCTATACAGAACATGGTGGATTTGGATACGAAAACCATCAACCGGAGGAACAATGCTGAATTGCTTTTCTTTGTAAACAATAGCTGAAGTGCATTGGGACATCATCAACATAGTACCTGCATGCTTCTACAAGGTTTCCAAAGAAACAGCTGGGCACTTTTGGTGATCAGCTGATGACATTTAGTGAATTATTTGCTAACTTTGGACCTTGTGTATACGAGCTAACATGCCAACTGCCAATACAAGGCAGATATATGAAACAGTGGTTCTGGCTCATGACCTTCTAACGTTGGAATGGCATCAACTTTGAACATCAGCCTGCTTAAATACAGTGTCAAATAGAGCCTTGTTCACAAAACAATCGACTATGAAGTACAGCCGACAACAAAATACATTTGCTCTGTGAAAGAAACTGCATCTGTTCATTTCTGTTCTTTGGAGATTGAAAAATGTTATATAACGTTATTCCTTTAACAAAGGCACGTTTCTTCCAAGCCATAACTAGCTGGCTACATCGTCATCTCCTATTAGCTAGGTTAATGACATTATTTCACATAAATGAAAGCTGTCCAGCTCAAGAGTGTGCAGGGCTCGTTTGGTCTAGAATCTTAACAATCAAGGCAAACCCCATTTTTTAACAGTTCGTCGAAGTCCTGAAAAAATGTCTTGCAACACAAGTTTGCAGAACTTGGAAACACCTTATTTTGCATAAAACTAAAACCACACCTTCTACATCTCTTTTTTCGAGTTCACAGTAAAGTTTAAGGTAAGAATTCAGTATCATAACTCTTTAAATGAGCCAGAAACACACAAAACAAGCATTTTCTATTTAGTTTTTTCTTTTTTTTAATGATCAGATTTGGGCCAACACAATAAAATAATACCTTCACTTTGTTCCACTGACACTGTAAAGTAGCAGAGCTTGGAAAAGCATCTCCTACTTCTGTGTGATCGGGTTCATCTAGATGGAACAGAATTCCTTCAGCAGCGTGCTACAAGGAACTGCAAAGAAAAGCTGCTTCTATACAGGTAGCAAAGAATGCTACATGCTAAAGCTTATGAATGATTGCTCTTTTCATAACCTTGTGAATGATAAATGCTCCATTCTTACACAACACTTTCATAATCTTAGCTGCTCCAATGATCTTTGCAGTAATGTTGCCTCAACCGCCCCATAACACACTAAAACATGAACAGTTACTGACAGGCACGTGCACAGACATTGTTGGGGCAGGTGCCCCTCCCCAAAAAGGGCATCCATCACCAAAATTATTCATAAAGATAAACAGCTGCTTCCCTGAGCTGCTTGCTTTAGTTTCTTTTCTTTCTGCTTTTGTAACCTTTCTTTCCTTTGCATTTTCTGCAAAATTTGTAATGAGATAAACCAATGTTGTGCATAGTTATCAAAAGTGACTCCATAAAGGGGAGAACACATATCAATAATTTTACTGTCTGTACAGAGTTGAAGCATTAAACTAATAATATTCCATTACTAGCATCAATTTACCTCACCAGACTGTCATGGAGATCAACTTAAGACCTACCTTTGATTTCAAATCAGAAACCCACTTTGGCTAGTTAATGTTAACAATGGGCCAATTATTATACCAATAAAATCAAACAGACGGCTAAATAACATTTTCCTATTTACTCATCATTTCTTGTATGCTGTTCTAGATCATAGAACATTTATCCTTCTACGTATATTAATTCATAATGTTAATTAAACTTCAACTGTTGAAGTATAAATGCATGAAAATAACTCGACGACAGGTTTGTTTTCCTAGACCTAGACAGAGGTTTGGCCAGGATGATGCAGTGATAAAATATTGTATGTTTGTATCTATTTTCAACACTTTAATGAGAGCTACTTGACATTCTCCTGCAAAATGTTTGTCGTCATGTTTTTTTCTTCAGATTTTAACATCATAGTAAGCAACTGTCATTAAATTCCGTCTGCTGCAGCTTGTCCCCCTTCATTAAACATGACAAACATCAGTAAACAGCTGGACAATCATGTATTTCATGACTCGAGAGAATAAAATGCGTAGGTTATGTGTCATGCATGGATGCTCTTTGTATGAAAAGGTAAGAGTTTCCAGCAGCTGTGACGCCTAAACGCTGCCCCCACCCCCCTTTTTTCTTTTTTTCTTTTGCGACGGGGCAGCAACCACGTCATGTTTTCAGCAGTTAAGTGTTGTGGTTAATTTTGCACAAACACTGTCATTACTTGATGCTGCAGCTCAGAGAAGTGTGGAGCAGTGGTTTGGCCTGGAGCTCAGCACTGTTGTATACAGTCACTGGTCTAACTGGAGAAGGAGGAGGAGGAGGAGGAGGATGAAAAGGAGGGGGCAAGGGGGAGCTAGTGCATGCCGTGGATCAGATCAGGGCAGAATTCTCAGAAGAACTCAAGTAAATGCCCATCAGATATCAAAACACTTTTGGGGGGAAACTGATGACAGAGGGGGTTATTTTTCATTCTAAATACTGATGAAAGAAGAAAAAAAAAGTGGCCTCCAAAAGAAAGGTCACCTTTCTCATACAGGGCAAAAGGGGAGCTGCTTGAGCACCATCTGTGCTGCGTGGGGCCTCTCTGTGCACATGCCTGGCTGCTGGGCTGTAACGAAAGGCCTGCCATTGGGACCAACTGTAGGTTCAGTGTCTTGTGACATTTCAAGTTAGTATTTGGAGTCTGAATACCTACAAAAGAGTAAAATTCTAATCTCTGCTCTCTATCATCCAGTCCTGAACTTCTCTCATTGTGACATCTGAATGGTTTATAAGATGCAACGGGGATGACTGGCAGTTGGAGTTTTTGAACAAGATTTCCATAAAACCCAGGCATGAAAAATGTATTTGTGGCGCTGATGCTGATCTCAACCACAGTAAGTGCCCGTACAGGTACATACAGGACAGAATTTATATTCTGACCAGCATGAGAGGCTTCAGAACTGAAGGGAGACACAAAAATTGATTCACTAAGCATGCAACAATGTTTGTTATAGTTTAATTTTCCACAGTACTCAGACACAATAAGCAGACTTAAGAGTACTGTGTTTTAAATGCTGTCCTAAAGCTGAAAATCGCCGTTTTATGGAGTGAAAATCAATAAGAAATTCTGCAGGTATTTATTCATTTCTAAGTTAATATATGGGATTGCACTTTGTAACAAGTGTTCATCCAGCAGGGTTCAGTACTGACTCTAATCTGAACTTTGGCGCCTGCCAGTGCAGGACAGGGTTCTCGCCAGCTATCTCACAGAAAAATGAAAGACAATTTAAACAGCTTTCACATGCTGGGTGATTAAACCCATTTGTCTTGAAAAAAATGTAAAAGGTGTAGTCTTCCTTGTGTTAAAATTGGATTTTTGATTACTCGTGCTATAGACACAGGGGTTTGTGTTTATGCTGAAGCATTTGATTCTGCTAATCTCTTTGCTGCTCTGTGTCTCTCCCACTATTTCCTCCTCTGGCACTAAATATCAGATCTGAATGTGAATTTCTAATGCAATCTTCTGAGTCAGAGGTATACAATTGGAGGGGGGTTATGTGTTTTGAGTGAGTCTGGGTTCGTGGCCTGAGAAAAATCAAAGCTGGCGTATGTACACAAAATCAATCTGTGGCAGTTAGTGTACATCTCAACTGATTTAACTCTCGCAACCATGACAACCTTTGTTGCTTCTTTCTGAAAGTACTGAAATACTTTTTCTATGTTTCAGGAGACCTGTTTTTCTATCCTTGTACATTGTCACCTTTTCTTGTGCCAACAGTTCAATAAACTGTATCACCTTGTTTTGCTTCCCTCCAATTTGAATTAAATTCATGTTGCAGGAGCATTTCTTTTTTCCTTAAAAAGTAAATTATAAAATAAGTCCTTCATGTACAGATTTGGTATTTTAAAACCCCTAAAGTAGCTGTATTAACTAATTTTAATACATGAAGAAACCATATACAGCAGCTAGAAAAAGTATGTGAAACCCTTTGGAATAAACAGTTTTTTTTAAATTCATTTTCTATAAACTATATTTTGCTCTTCATATAAGTCACAGTGATAGAAAAACACACACCGTGCTTAAGCTGACGACACACAATTCTAACTGACGGTAAGTTCCCATTTAACATTCTGGTTTAAATGGGATTCATCCCTTGCAGTTATTACCCTTAAAACCAAAAGTTAGCTGTGTAAGCTAGGGCTTTAAGCAGGTGGCTCATGTGCAGCAGGCTGTGGCCCTCCTGCAGCCGTCGTGAGTGCGACTCCCGGTCCTTTTGCTGTATGTCCTCCCCTTCCGCTCTGTCCTCTTTCCTGTCTGTTTTCACTGATTGAAAGGCAACGAGAGCCACAAAAATGAATGTCCAGGGGTGCCTTGAGGGCTGCTGTCCTGCATGTCTTGGATGCTTCCCTGCTGGAACACAGCTGATTCCAAAGAATCAGCGTGATGGGAGCACCACAGGGGATGGTACTCTCACCATTCCTCTTCATTCTGTACACCTCAGACTTCAGAGTCCTGTCATCTTCTGAAATACTCAGATGAATCTGCAGTTTGTTCTCTGATAAACCAGAGACAGGGAACCGGTGGACTGTTTACTGTATATTGTGATAATCATCTCATCTTAAATGTGAACAAGAAATAGGAGATGGAGGATTGTAACAGAGCAAGGATTAAACCAAACAGTGTTTCCATCATGGGAGAAGAAGTGAAGGTGGGGGAGGAGTATAAATACATTCATGTTCACTTGGACAGCAGACTGGACTGGAGACGCCAGACAAATAAGAGCATGTGCCAAGCCCATGAACCTCATTGCATATGATGCTAGCAAAATTAAAGTTTGGGGTTTAGCCCAATTAGAGTGCTTCCTTCAGGCCACTCCCACTCATTCTTTATTGTAGATGAAGATGTTCAGCTGCTATTGAGACTGTGTGCATGCATACAAATGGGACTTATTTCATTTAGCAAAGATCTTCACCAGTTAAGCACCACTGAAGGTGATTTGTCACAGCAGATTCTCACAGAATACAGCAACCTCTTTTCTGATGAGCTTGGCAAGTTTCCAGTAACCCATTCCATGACACTAGACCCTGAGATCAGAGCACATCTCATTCCTCATTCCTGGCTATGAAGTATAAGATCAAAGCTGAGCTTGACAGGATGCAGAAATTGGGTGTCATCACTCCAGTCTCTGAGGCAACAGATTGGTAGCCATTAATGGTAGCAACCAATAAAAGGACAAGGATGAGATCAGAATATGCATAAATATGGGAGATCTGAACACTGCTCTGAAAAAAACACATCATCCCATGTGAATCTCTGAGGCAACTTCTGTCCAATCCACCTGTGTTATTATGATATCAGCAAGCCAGTGGCACTGCAGAGACATGTAATGCATCACAGTATGGTTGTGGTGCGTTCATGGACTTATTCCTCATGCCAGATATGCCTAGACTGAAAAGGAGAAACTGGCGGTGGTCTTTGCATGCTCAAGATTCCATGATTATATATATGGAAAAGTCGGTTGCCATGGAAACAGACCATCAGCCACTTGTCACCACACTGAAGAAGCCTATTCATGCAGCACCAGGAAGGCTCCAAAGGATGTTGCTGAGACTTCAGAAAACAGATGCGTCTGGCTGACACTGTCTGGAGCTCCAAACCATTCCACAATCCTGATGAGCAGGACACATTTAATGAGTTAAGAAAGCACACAGCTAACCCTACAGACCTACAGAAATGTTCTAAATTTGTGCTCAGTGTGTAACGCATCAGCAAAAGGAACCTCTCCAGGTGTACAAGATCCCAGATCTGCGTTGGTCAACTGGGGCAGCTGACATATTTGAACGGCGCAATAAGCAATACTTGGTGTTGGTGGACTCGTATTCTGGCTGGTATGAAATCGACAAGCTTCTGGATTTGACATCAGCAACCTTCATCACAAAACTCAAGAGACACTTTGAGCTCCACCCACTTTGGTGTCAAACAGTTTTACAAGTCAGCGTTTCAAAGACTTCACAGTAGGACTTTGCTCACATTACCAGCAGGCCTGAATATCAGTCCAGCGGAGTTGCTGAAAGAGTTGTGCACAGTGCCAAACAACCCATGGAGGAATCCCATAGGGATGGCGCTGATGGTTTCCTCAGTCTCAGAATGTTCCATGTGATGTAAACTTGGGCATACATGCGGAGAGACCTTTCTCCAGGCTACACTTCTAGTCACAAGAACGTCCAGTTATTCAACAAGAAACTGTCACAAAAGGCCTGTTCCACAGAGCTGACCCCTTCTGCCCCGATGGAAGTACAGGCTGCAGATCCTGCAGGGTAACAGCCACTCTGGTGTGGTGAAAGACCATGTGAGGAGCCCAGATCCTACTTCATCCATTCTGAAGGGAAGTTCTGCAGGAGAAACCACAGACACATTTTGCCTGTGACTGAGCTCGCCTCCGCTCAAGAAACTTGAATATATTGACCACTGTAATGATGCAGAGGGATCTGGAGATGTCACACACTGAACAATGCCAAGACCAGGTGGACTCTCCAGCACTTCCCAGGACTGATGGTCCTTACAGAGCAGGTACAGGGACTAGATGTTTCTCCACTACATTTACTTGAGTTTCTTATTCTATTTTGCTGGTTAAACTGACAAAAGCTGGTGATGATGTGTTTGAGAAAGTATAAATTGCATTGAGAGTGCCATCATTTATACTGCAAGTTACAAGTATAACTTGTGATAATGTATTTTTCATTAATCTTTTGCAACCCCAGCCAGTATTAAGAACTTCCAAGTTTCATTTTTCACATTCCAATTTTGTGAGGTTTTCTAGTTTTAAGGGACCAGAAAATGTGTTTTTTACATGAAGCTTTAACTAATGAAGGAAATGTGGACAATTTACTGTGTTTTCACACTTGTCTCTATAGTCCTGTTGTATGCACCATACTTTGGTAATGATTCACACATGCACACTAAAGGTTACCCTCCCCTCATCACTAGGCGACATGTGTATGCCATAGTAACGTTCTGTAATTGCATGCCAGTGTTTTGGTGAATAAACTTTACGTTATTGTTACACTGTATGTTGTATTTTTATTTTTTTTTATCATGGTAGACATCAAACAGTCTTCAGGCTTTCAGCTTTTAGCTTTTACTCATGGGGTCTTCTTGAAATCACTGAGGATTCTGCATTGCACAGATGTTTTCATCTTTGATCAACATCTACTTCTAGAAATAGTAGCCACAGTATGATACTGCCTTCATTTATTGTGAGTTTGCTAACTGGTGGATGCCAAGGAAACGCAGCAAACCTGTTAATTAATTACATATGCTTTAAACATTCCTCAATTCCTGGTACAACAAAGGTTGTTTCCTTCTGTAGTGTAAATGAACTGCTGTGATGTGTAAGTGTCCACAGCACACAATGTTGTTTTACTTTTTTTGTGTTTTTTATTGTGGTTTACACATTTATTGAACTGTGAGAATGAACAGACACTTGTTCAGAGCTCTGCCAGGTTGACGGCTGGCTAATTTATCATCACACCACTAGCGCTCTACTTCAAGGATGCCTTGCACTCTACCTCAATCAGCTCACCTTATCACTGAGCAGACACTCTTTCTGGGCAGCTGTTGGCTTTCAAATGTCATTCACCTGTAAAACACAAGTTTTCTGCAGAACTTTACCCGTAATAGTCAGACATTTCCAACGGATTTTCACAGGTGGTACTTTGTGAAGACGGCAAAGGCATTTTATTTTGATTTTACTGGATATCTCAAAGCCTATAAAAAAGCCAATACTCAAAGCCTATAAATTATAACCTATACTGATAAAACTGATAACCTTAAATTGTATTTTACCTGTCAAGTGTATTTATTCTTCAGAAGGAACAGAAAATGTTCAAATCTATTAAATGACAATAATCTTCACTACATTGCATTGAATGGATGTGGATGAGTCTCAGTCATCCGCTGAAGTGGTTAATGTGAAAATAAACCATCAAAAGTCAAGCAAATACTAGAAAAATGTCTTTTGAATAGCTGTCTGTGATGGTGATCACGATAGATGAAAAGGTTAAGAATTCCACAAGTTTTATAAGTAAGAAATACCAGCTAATATTCTTCTTTTTAAAAAAAAAGAAAAAAAACAAAACAACAAAAACGCAAGAACCTGTAGCTTTTCATTTTAGATTTGCAGAGTAGATTGTGAACAACTGTGTGTCTGACAGGACAAAAACCTGCGAAACTAAAGAGGGAGAAAGATTTGGTGGGCGAGAATAATGAGCCTTTCAACTGAAGATTGAACCAAGAAAGGCAGCAGA
>JBAMYA010043582.1:0-13236 GCA_037176975.1 Arrhamphus sclerolepis | reverse complement strand
GCCCAGGGATAGCGATTGACAACACTCAGCCCCACCACAACCACCCAACCATCCAAAACATCAGCGGCTCCACATCCAAGAGGATACAGCCCTCCCCACAGCACCCTCTACAACCCTCTGCAGCACCCCCCCCACAACAGAGCGGTGAGTGCAGAGAATCGGGGATCCCATCCGGTCCACCGGCCAACAGCACCAGCCCACCCATCCATGAAACAATACATGCGCCCGCGCCCTCCAGGAACCCACAATCCGGCCAACCCTCAGCTCCAGGCCAGCAAGATTTACTCCACTGCCCCTCCCACCCATAGCAGTCGCGGGCCAGCCCCAGGCCAGAGACCAGAGCAGCAGGGAGAGGCAGCAGAGGAAGGCAAGCCCAGCGCAACAGAGACCAGGCACCCCACCAACCCCACACCGCAGATCCGGAGGCACCTGGGCACACCAACTGCGCGACACCCCCACACCGCACACCCCCGCCATAGGTCCCACACCGGGCCGACCAGCCAGCCCCCTGTGGGCTCACGCTCTTTAACGAAAATCATCAGGGTGTCACGAGTTGAAGCCATGGCTAGACTGACTGCATCAACCTATTACTGTCTATTCGGATCATCAACATACTTTACTGATGCTAAATGTGGCATTTCATCATTCAGACCACTTGAAAATGATCATTATAGGATCAATTTTCTGATTAAACTGAACCTGTTTCAGCTTCATGAAGGAGAAGAGACCGAAAGAAACTCGTTGAAGTAAAACTGCTCCCAACCAGGTTTAGTTCAGAGTCAGTTGCCGTGGTAACAGACTTCAAGTATGAGTTGCCTCAGTTGCTGAAACTGGCTCAACTCTGAACCGAACTCTGAAGCCTTTGGCTGAGAGTTAAGTAAGTTAAAGATACTCGCAGTTTCCACATACCAGCTTTGTGAAATGGACCCATGGTGCTGGAGTTTTAGGAGAGGATTGTTGTCACATTCTGGTCTGATGCAGGATTCTAGTTGCTCAGTTTTTGTTGTTTTATGATGCTCCAAAAGTTTTCTGTAGGTGAAAAGTCTGGACTGCAGGCAGGTCAGTTCAACACCTGGACACTAATGCAACCCCATACCATCAAAGATGGAGACTTGATTCAAGCGGGATGGTTCCTCTACTCTGTATTTTGCAAGACACATGGTTTCTAACATGAATTTCAAATGTTTATTAATCTGACCACAGAACAGTTTTATGGATGTACATTTTACTCAGATATGGAGAGCACAAATAAACACAAATTATTGTTACGCATTAGAAAACTCTATTCAGTGTGCTTAATTTTATGAGTGGAGAGCATAAATTTAATAGTCAAGAGAAAAAAGGGTTTTGAGAGGGCACAAGACTTTTTTTTTTTTTTTTGTCTGGATGTATATTGATGGTTAATTGCATCATCTGGCAAAAACCAGTCAATGTATAAATGCAAATTCATCTTGTAGCAGATGTTTTGTGCTAATGTGAGGAGTGAGCGTGTCCTTCACCAGTCCTCTCTGGCAGTTTATACTGACATCTTTATTAACATCTGAAATCCTGGAGGACTAAGGACCACCATTAGTGGGACATTTAAAGACAGGACAATTGAGACACAACAGTGAGGGTGGGGAGTGTGCAGTGTGTTGTATTACAATAAAGGACAAATGTTAGAGACAATGTATAGAAAATGGAGAAAACTACTAACAGAGAACTGGATGAACACCTTCTACCAAGCACTGGTCCCAGTGCACATGTGCAGAATTCATGTAAAGTTGACCGTGTCGATAGAAGGCAGAGTCCAGGGGGAGGACGTAAAGCACAAATCTCTATATACTAGACTTGTGAGTGGACTTCTGAAAGCACGTGTATTACTTGAGATGGACATACACACATATATTCATCTATATGTGAGCTTAGTTGCACATACATGAGTACGAGTCTGCACGTGCCGATACATAAATATATACATGCACATATGCACTCACCCGTGCTAACACATTCATACACATGTGCATACCTTTACACATACAGACATATATATATATATATATATGTCTGTATGTAAAAACCAGTATTCATATTATCTATGTATACATCTTCTGACTTTACAATCTATGCAGTGAAGAGACGTGTATTATATATGTTATAAAAGATAAAGCATTTCTGTTGTAAGCAATGTATACAATGTGCTTTCATATATCCAAACACATAAGTTCAGATAAAAAAGTATATAGTCTATGCACGCATGCCACATCTATACAAGCCTACACTTATCTAAACACCCGTGTAAAACTAGCAATGATAATAATATTGTAGGCTGACAATAATAGATAGAATAGAAATGATTGTCAATAATATCAACAATACTATAACTAATAGTACTATCCAAGGAAAGTGTCACCACTATCACCTTCACCACTGTCCCTGTATTAGTGCATCTCTGATCTCCCCGTGGGGGAGAAAACTCCAGCTAATTCCCGCCTCCCAGGACCAGACTGGCCCGAGAGGAGAGTAAGGTCCAGGGGCAGCCCCCGACAAAGGTACATGTCCGCTGACAGGGGGACCAGGTAATGGCACCCAGGGAGCCATAACCCCAACAAGGCTGTCCCATCACCATGATCCCCACGTCCACCAGACCCCGGCCCGCAGCAGTAGGACAACAGGACCCACAGACCCTGCAGCTGTCACCTCATGCAGCACAGAGACAGTAGCACCCCCGCCCTCCATCCAACTGCCGACAGAGAGAGGAAGCGGCGGTGGAGACGGTGAAAGGGAGGGAGGGAGGGACTGGGGGGACGCGACCCCGGCATGGAGCAAAGACAGCCACCACCCCCCCGCCCACCACCCACATGCGACACAACAGCGGCAGCAAACGTGAGGGAGCAGCCCGCCCCAAAGGGCGGCACCAGGACAACCACACGGTACCCCCCCACACGCTACAGTGCACCAGCCAGCAGTAAACCAAACCCCCCACCCACCCATCCAAAACTCCCCCAAGGGCCAGTCCATCAGCAGGGGGCATACCTGGGACCACGCGCCGGCCATGGTGGTCCCCACCGGAGGCAGGGCCCCCAAAAGCAGGGACACACCCACCGGCCAGGGCCCATGGCCACCATGAAAACCTGAAATACCCCCGGTATAGCTGGCCACCCCTCTCCTGCATGTGTTTGCGTGTGTGTGTCTGAGTGCATTAAAAACAAGAGGTGGAACGCAGAGGGTGGATGCTTCCTCCCACGCCCCAGATTCTTCATCGATAGCCCTTCTTGTTTGTTTGTTTTTGATTTTGTTTTGTTTTTTTTCCCTTATTTTGTACATTGTGCGTAGTTTGGAGGGGGGTAGGACAAATGATAGATACCGGCCAGGGAACAAAAAGCCCCTCCCTGCCCCTGGGAGACTGGGGCAACCAGTCGGACCCAACCGTAGGGCGCGCCCCCAGGTCGGCAGGCCCAACACCACCGTGGGCCCCAAAGCCCATGCGGGACCCAACCACGCCTCAGCCAAGAACCAGATACCCAGCATGACCCCAAGGGGAGCCATCAGGTAGAGAGACGCCCAGGCCACCACTAACCAAACACACTGTGGGCAGGGAACACGCCCCACAGCCATCCCCACACCATCCCCAAGCGCTGGCCACCCACCCATCGCTCCCCACCGCTGCCACCCCGCACAGGGGCAGCACGCAGAAGGCAGCAGCCACCCCCGCCCCCCCAGGGCAGGCCCCGCCCCAACCACCAGAGACACAGTCCAAGCAGGAGTGAAAAACCCCCAGACCAGCGGCAACAACACATGGCCCCTGATCCAGAGCGATGGGCCGCGGGCGGTCGCACCCCCGGGGGAGTGAGACAGTGATACAGCTCTGATTAGGAGTACAATGGCTCGATGACAATGATGACAATAATCCCTGTAATATTTATAAACGTTCTTATCCAAGAAAAACCTCACACTCACGGATGAATACACTTTCCAACTTTCAGTTGCTAGTTTTGTCTCTAGGCACCAAGTCCTTAACAAAGTCAATTGGAAGCACTGGGTTGGAGAACTGCTCCAAGTGGAAATTTGATTGGCTGGTAGCATCACGTGGGGCGCTGATCCAGCTAGAAGCAGAGAAGTGCTGTGCCTTAATGTTAATTAGTGTTAATTAATGTTGCGAAGAAGATCAGGTGACAACAGACATTCACTCACAAGGCAGGGGGAGGATCATTTTCTAGGATAACTTAACCATTTCCAGGACATTTGACTAGATCAAATTTTCCATATATTTACCAGGACAGGAAAATTGGTCAATGATTATCCCAGGTTTTCCAAGATTTCCGAGACGTGTTGTATGTGTTCGGGGTCATACTCTGGGTTTCTGATAAGTGTCTAAAGACCACTTTGTTATAAATAAACGCTATATAAATAAAATTGAATTGAAGTAACAGCACTGAAAGTAACAGGACCTAGTTTTGTCAAATGTCTGAAATATAGCGACATAGAACCTGAGGATACTAAACACATTGTACTGATTTTCAAAAACATCAATTCTCTTAAATAGAAAAACAAAACAAAAAACTAACATCTGAAAAGTAATTTAGGTAGCACAACAGTAAGTTTAGACTTTTCAAAATCATGAAATATATGCACTTGTGCATATATCTTTTTTTGTTGTCACAAAAAAGAGATAACTTACTTACCTGCCCATGACCTTCAGAAAGGGGAGTCTTATTGTAATAGCACTGATTGAAAACTTAGGTACCTGACTAAAATGTTCAGTTTTTACATGGTTTTCATTAATATTTTAAATAGCTCATTTTAAATTTACAATTGCACATTATTTGAATTGTTTATCGGCCAATTTCAGGCTACTTTCATTTCATTTTTAACAAGATGTCTAAGCAGAAGACAGTTGTATTTTCTCAATCCTGTTACCAAACTCATACAATTATAAAAAGCATTAAAATAAAGTATAAGTAACAGCACTGAAAGTAACAGCATGAAAAATAATTTAGGTAACAGTAAGACTGACCTTGTTAGAGTTTCAAAATCCCTGAATATAAATAAACCAAAAAGAGAAAACTTACTTTTGACCTTCCCATGACTTTCAGAAGATCTGTATGATGCAACTACATATATGGAAAATGTGACCTGAGGAATGTTCCATTTTTTTCTGTAAGGGGGGAGGGGAGTATGGTCTACAGAACTGAGTGAAACAACAATACACATTTTTTTTTTTTTAGGATTGCAATTATTTCTGAAAGTGGGGAAATTTGTTATTATTCATTTTTTAGGTACTTTTTTTAAAAAAAAGAAAGAATATAGTTTAGAAGTTGCACAAATATGCAGGACACCTTGCTGAATAATTAAATATATTTTAATGTATTTACATGTTTATTTATGTATATGAGTGGATGATTCAGAACGTCATATGTCCCAGTTTCAGACCAACTTTAGCTGTCAGACAGACTCATGTTCGACAACCCCAAACCATCACACCTCCACCACCGTGCTTGACTATGTAAACTGTGCATTTGGTTTTCCTCCAAATATGGTTTTTGGTTCTCTGGACATTACAACCCAACAAACTCTTACTTTTGTCTCCAGAAGTCCTGCAGTTTACCAATTGTAAATGAAAACAGGATTTGTCCTCCTTCCTCTCACCTCCCAGCAAGGTTCCTCTTCATGAAACATGTTTAGTGAGTCCTCTGAGGAGTCGCAGTGCAGATCACAGTGACGTCCATGTGAATATCAGTAAATAGTAGTAAATTACAGTAAATATCAGTGTTTTGAATAAAACTACATCACAGGACTTTTTCTCCAGGCTTCAACTAAAGTGGATGTTTTCAGTATTTTGATGTTTATATGATGTTTGTGTATTTAGACTGATAATGAACAGTTGTTTTCCTCTGTGATAAATGAATAGACCCATCCTTCCATCCATCATCAGACTGTAGGATCTCTAAAAGCTTTTACTCCATGAAAATGTCATTTCATAGATGTGGGTGGAGCCAGCTGACCTCTAACTGGAACCAATTTGATCCAGAGCTGCTTCATTTTCTAAAATGTCTCTGGTAGAACACAAACCCACGTTACTGACCTGGTTAACCATGGTGGTCCAGATCTGATGGATGGATGGAGGGCTGTTTCAGGGAGGACTACCATCTTTCATCCATCCTCTATTTATCCATCCATCCTACAACCATCCATCTTCTATCCATCCATACGTTTTTCTATCCATCCATCCATCCTTCATCTGCATTTTCTTATAGAATTAAAAAAACTGAGTTCAGAGTAAATCTTTTTATGTTATGCGTGTGCACGTATGTGCGCATGTGTGCATAAGTGTACATATATTGTGTCTCTGTGTGTGTGTTTGTCAGCAGTAACATCACAGGTTTGTCATTTGCGTGTTTGTTTCTGATTTTTTTTTTTTGCAGAGACTCCTTCCGGAATATATAAATATATATATATATTTTTTTATATCCGCGTCTCGTCCTCTTCATCCTCACCTTCCTCCTATATCTTTTCAGCGCTGTATATTTCAGAGCTGCTCGTGTTTGTACTGAGTTCAGCGGGGAAGTGAGGAAGAATGAAAGTGAGGAAGGAGGAGCAGAAACACCTGAAGGAGAGCAGCTGCACCAACAGACCTCAGGTCAGTTTAATGGAAACATTTATGAACATTCCAACGTACTCCACCTTTCTCCTTCCTCTGATCACACTTTCAGCGCCACTTTTTAGAACTGAAGAAGAAAATGGAGATAGGAGAAAGACGAAGGGAAAGCTGTTTCCTCTGAGGAACGTTTCAGGAAGGTTATTCATTCCTGAATCAGTCTGTTTTAGTGTTGAATCTGCAGGACTGAAGATCCCGTTAACATCGTCATCGAATCGTGAATCTGTCTGAGAGGACATCGTCTCAACCACCTGATGATGAGAAACCCTGACCAACGACGTATCATTGATCAGGTTTTTTGATTTTTAAAAAGTAGTTCTTTTTTCAAAAAAAATTAGATTTCATGGACAGAAATTTTTAAAAAGTCACAACTCTTTACAAAAAAAATTGTGATTTCAGACCAAATGTTGAAAATGGGCAGCCATGAGATTATTTCAGGGTGGAAAATAACTATTTTCTTTTGACAAAATGTCCCAATTTTGCATATTTTGCTCTTTTAGTACAAAAATGCACAGTTCCATTAACAATTCAACAAAAGTCACAATTTTACAACAAGATGTTACCCTATGTTTTTGTCAGAGTTGTGATTTTTGTGAAGTTTCCCACAAATTTCAACATTTTAGGACAAAACGTGACCCAAATTTTGCATTTTTTTTCTAACTTCCTCAGTTTTCTTTGCAGAAGTTGATTATTTAAAGTTTAAAAAGTGCCAGTTTTGTGACTTTTGGAATTTTCTGGAATAAAATTGTTTTATAGTAAGAGTCTTGGATTCAGCACAAAAAAGTGAAGAATTTTAAATAAAGTTGTTTTCTTATAAAAAAAAAAACAACAGAATTTTAAAATGTGCAATTTCACAAGAAGAACTGACATCCCTGCAAATTTAGAAACACTGATATTTAACAGTTTATAATTTTGAGTGGAAATTTAATATAAAAAAATCTATTTTTTGTGAAATCTGCGATTTTATGACAAAAAGAAAGTGTGATTACACGAGTTTTGGTTTCAGTATAAAAAGTCTCTTTCTTTCAAAATTCATAATTTTACAAAAAACTGCTTCTTTAAATAAGAAAAAGTCAACATTTTTATGAAATCTGAAAATTTATAAGAAACAGTTTTCATGTTTTCTGATGACGTAGCGTCCGTTAAAAGGAACTTTTCAACTTTCCATGATTCAACACGTACATCAACCAATCACATTGCACCTATGCAGCTGGCACTCGTCAATAAACCATTTTAAAGTTGATTCATGTGGTGAACATAAAAGAGAAGGACATCAGTATCCTGACGGTATCCTATCAGCTCATCTCCAGCGGCATCAGTATTTTCTCTCCTGAGACCAAAAACTATAAAAAAAAAACAACAACAAAAAACAAACAAAAAAAAAAACCCCAATAACTTCCTGTGAGTGTCGTCTTCATGAATACGGGTTTTATTTTTGACACTGGGTCTCTATTCTGCCCCCATGTGGAGACATCTGGTATCACATGCAAGACACGTTCACCAGGCGGTTTGTGAGGTCAAACTGTACTCCAGGCCCACGGGCCAGATCCAGCCCGGCAGGTCATTCTATGTGAAGGCTCACTGTTTTGCAACGTGAAATCCTAAATTTACTCTTCAGGGGCCCAATCCCAGCGATCCCGTGAAAAACAGAGAATAAAAGTGGTTTTTACTTATGATCGTCTTCTTATACATTCATCAAACTGTCTACAGAACAAAAGAAAAGGTTAAAAATCACAGAGGGACGTCTGTGTTTGTCTGCTCGCCGTGGACATTAACTAATCCTGACTTCAAACGTTATCAGGCCACATTAATGCAACTGTTTAAAATCCAGAAAGCAATCCACAACAGTGCTTTTATTAACCCCCACCCCAAAATAACTGAGGAGTTGATTGTGCCCAGTAAATAGACACAGCCAGTGGGACCAAACACACATTCAGCTGTCGGGTAGTTTGGGGACAACTGGACAAACTTTTGTTTCCTCTAGACTGCAGAGGATCGTTGGAAAGCTTTAGAGTCTGGACCGCTCCCAGCAAACACACAGCCACTTCCAAAAATTAAGCAGAGCCGGGATGGGGACGGGGCAGTTTCTTGGGACGTTGCAGCGCATACACTGATCCACGGAGATGTCCGGCGGCATCAGAGACTGAACTCTGCTGATATGCGGTTCCAGGAAAAAGACCCAGAAGTGAGGATTTGGAGGTGCTTCTGGGAGTGTGAGGTGTTTCCAGTACATACACAAAGCAGCAGAAGCAGCAGAAAATAGAAAGTTTTCTTTTTCTTTTTCCTCCAGATAGACCAAGCTGGGGGCCTGGTAACGAGTTCACAAGAACAGTCAGAGAACTCTGAGACCACAAGGGAACCAAGACATTTCAGCAAATACTCAGGACCTCATGTGGAGCTGGAAAAAAAACAGCAGAAAATCATTTTTGAGAATGATTCCAGCATCCAGATGAAGGGAGTCAAACTGAAGCTTGGCAGGCCGAATCTGGTCCACTTCATCTTATCTGAACCACAAGAGCATTTAAAGACAATCTGAAACTTCTGACCAGAGCATTTCTGAGGAAACGTTTGATTAAAAAAATGAAATAACTGAGGTGGAGAGCAGCTGGTTTATGTTAGATAGTCATGATTTAGTAAAAGATTGAAAAAGATTTTACAACAAAAAGCTAATTTTTGTCAAAACTTGTGGTTTTAATGTTAAACTTTATGATTTTTAGGACAAAAAGTTGGAATTATACAGGCTATTACATTTACAACTATGCCAAAACGTTGCAAAAAGTTGATACTGTATTTTCCAACAAAAGAAAAATTTTTTTTGAAGTAAAAAGTCACAATTTTGTGACATTTGTGATTTTATGATTAAAAAAAGTATTGTCTTTTTGTTTGTGTTCTTGATCGTTCAAAATTTCCTATTTTAATTTTAAATTTGTGATTTAAGAAGAAAAAAGTGATTTTATTGGAAATGCCTCAACTTTATGATAAAAGTGACAATTTTGTGAAATTTGAAATTTTATGATAAAAGAAATCACTTTTCAAAATTTCTAATTTACTGTTTTCTCGTACAAAAATTGTGACTTTTGTGCAAAAAGTTGAAAATATAGAAAAGAATGCCATTTCATGACTGTTGTAATTTTATACTGAAATTATTTTTTTAATTCCTTGTGGTTACTTGAGAAAAATTGATGTTTGTACTAAAGCCCCAGTTTTATGATAAAAGCCCAAAAATCTTGTGAAATTTTAGATTTTATGACAAAACTTTTTGATATTTTAAGAATAAAAATAAGTCATAATTTAGCAAACATTTGAAAAACATTTTACAACAAAATAAAACTTCTTTTTTTCTTATAACAAAAAAAAATCATGATTTTCAGACAAATGTAAAAATTTACCATTTTTATGTAGGCTAATTTCATGGCAAAACTGTTCAAAAAGTTGATATTTTTCAACAAAAAAGGGGGGGAAAGTACAAACCCTCAAAAGTCACACATTTTGTGATTTTTTTATTTATTATTATTTTTATTTACTTTTTTGCTTTGCTTTTTTCCATAGTTCATTGAGACAATAAAGATTAATCGGCCGTTTAACAGTAACCATGGTGATGGTGTGGCCCAGAGATGAAATTCAGTTTGACACCTTTGATCTAGTAAAAAGTAAAAATTAGTTGACTGTGATCCATCAGTATGTGAATCCTTAAAAACATTTGACAATGGGACTTATGTGCATCTATGAGCCATTAACTCGGCCCATCAGTAAGCCTCCAGGAATCCGACCAATCAGAAAACACTCAAGTTGTATCTGCTGGTTTCCAGGATGAGCCTCTTCTTCCTTCTTCTGTCTTTGTTGTGAAACATTTAGAGGCTTATTGAGCTGTGTTGAGTGCAAAGCTCCTCCAGAGACACCAGAGATTAAAATTAGATGTCTGAAGAGAGAATACATTCAGACTACACCACAGAACCAACAAATGTGACATAAAATCTCAAATTTCACAAAAATCGCAACTGAGACTTTCATACTAAAATGAAAATATAAAAGTGCTGAATTTTTGTCAGTAAAAAAACAAACAAAAAACTATTTTTGTTGTAAAATTCTTAATTTGGAAACATTGAGGCTTTTTCCCACCCAACAATAAATATTTTTTATCGTACAATCAAAAATGTCACTTTTTTAAAATTGCAAAATATCAACGTTTTGCAACATCTTGACAATTTCAGTTTTGGTTCTGAATAAAAAATAATTTTACGGTATTGACTGATAGTAAGTGTAGCATTCCAAACTCAGCCACTTATCCACCTGACATGAACCAGTTTTTCATCTCTAGAGCTAGTTTATGAAACTTCTGCCACATATGGCTCATAATAAAGCATGCCAGAACCATAATTCTGGCCCAGCTCCTGACCTCTGGAGCACATCTGGCTCACACAGATCCTGCCACTGCTGTAATCAATGCTGCTCTGGTTGCCCTGGAGTTAAACATGAAATATTGAAGCAAGTTTACAGGTCAGAGTTCTTGTACATGTAGTCTGAGAGCTGCTGAGCAGCTTCTGTTGCAACGCCTCAGGACAATCAGTGTCTCCTGACTGAGCGTGAAACAGGATTCATGTGAGGAGAAAAACCACTGCACAGGTAGAACAGAGTTGGCTCAGCTCTAATGTTTCAGCAGCTCTTCCAGACTTGTCAAGAGCAGCTCCATTAACAAGCTTCTGGGAAATTTGGCCTGATTTCTGACTTTCAGCTTCTCCAGGGTCATGAATGAAACATGACTGGAAGAAATTATTGACAACGAAACACAGGCAGTAACAAGACAAAAAAATTACTCCCACAGATGCCTCAGTTAAATATCTCATTTACAATAAACCCTGAATATACGTAACTGGGTAAGAATAAACCCAGAAGTGACAGGAGGTTGCTGGAAAAAAGAATGTTTATGGGCCACAAAGAAAGTCCCAACAACTGTCACTAGAACTTTAGTAAGCTCCTCAAGAATGCTGAAGAAATTCTGAATGTGCTCTACAGCAAGGACTTCCAAATCCTTCTGAGACTATAAAGGACTCTAATGACCTCGGTGACCTCTAAGAGTTCCAAAACATCCTCAGTAACCCTCAGAACACACTCCAGCCTTTCAGGAACCTCCACATCTGATGACTTCCCAAAGACAATGGACCTCATTAATATTTGTAAGACCTCATCAAACCTTCCATCTTCTGACCATCCTGGCGTTTACCTGCACCTATTGACTGGATGCCACTCTGGGATGCCCACTGGTGTGGTCGACTTGCAGTCCGACCCTCCGACCACCACATATTTGTACATTTTTATACAAGATATTTGTATAATTTTGTCCCTCTCCTCTCTTTGTCCTTCATCCTCTATGTCCTGTCTCCATCCTCATGTCTGAGTCAGGTTTCTTCCAAGAGTTTTTTTCCTGCCACCGTTAGGGGCTTTGCGATGTGCTCGGGGGTCATGATGTGGGTTTTTCAGAAGAACTGGAGACAATTTTATAAATAAATACTGTATATAAATAAAATAGAATTGAAAAAAAAAATCAACTGAAACTAGAACTTTTTAAAATGCCAAAAGTATATTTTCAAGGGTTTTACAACAAGATGTTCTAAATTCTGGAGACGACTGAATGTCTATGAAGGCTTTTGCCTTTTTCAGGATGTCTCCAACTTGCGCCATGTGCACCAACCTTTTAAGAACCTCTGTAAGAACCTCTCCAAAAGACCAGGAACCTCATCAAGGATGATGAAATCTTTTCAAGGTCCCTCAAAGTTTCAGAAAGACCTTTCATGTCTACTAGACCTCAAAAACTGATGCTAGAACTCCAAAGAGTCTTTCTGCAGTATTAACTTTTTATTTTTGATCGATCTTCTCAGACTGAATCTCTGCAGAGGGAGAAGTTAACACAGAGTATCAGCAGTTTCACAGGAAAGCAGCTTCACCACCTTGCTGCACCTCGGGGTGGTCCCAACGGTCGGCTCACAATCTAAACCACAGCCAAAAGTTCATCTGTTTACCTAAGACGCACAAAGTTGGATTTTTGAGCAAGCAGCAATGAGTACAGATGTCCAGTGACAGAGTTTATCTAACAGCTTATCTTACATTGTCAAACTCAAGGCCCGCAGCCCAAATCTGGCATGTCTCATTTTATCTCGTCCACAAGAGTGTTTAAAGACCAAATTTCAATGTGACAGCAGCTGGTTTATGTCAAGAAGTTACTATTTAGCAAATCTTTGAGTAAGATTTTACAATAAAAAGGTCTTCCTTTTTGTCAAAACAAGTTGAAATGATTGAAAATCTTGAAATCGTACAATGTCAACATGTTGCAAAAAGTTTATATTTTCCAGCAACAACAACAAAAAATTGTAATCTAAAGTTAAAAGTCAAAAATTTGTAACATTTGTGACTGAACAATAAAAAGTTTTGGTTGTTAAAAAAAAAATAGCTTTTTTTTTTAATGCATTTTATTTTGAAAGTTTTGAAGGTTTTTTAAACAAAAGACATACAACACACAGATCACAACACAAATACAGTATACTGCCATACAATAAGAAATACATATCTCAACAAGTCAGTCCAACAAGTGATAGTGTTCTTTA
>JBAMYA010043581.1:0-13237 GCA_037176975.1 Arrhamphus sclerolepis | reverse complement strand
TCAGGGCTAGAAACTGAGTAGAATTTCAAACTGGTTGTTCTTTTTTTTTTTTTTTTCTTTAAACTGGCATTTGAAAGACTTTTTGAAGGGTATCGAGTCCAGGTTTTTACTGCAGAGTGCTGCCAGAAATCCATCTAAGCAAATTTATTGCATCTGAAGTTGAGCAGATTGTAATTTAGGCTGATTGGATGAGTGTTAATTTGTACAACATTCAAAGCCAAGACTGCTTTCTTTTCTTATTCATCTCTGATCTAGTTTCCGCATTAAGCTGCTCCTTAAAAGCTTTATTTGTCATAACTTTAATGACTTTTACAACTGTAAATTTCTAAACTTTATGAACAACATAAATTTGCCACGGTATCGGTAATGTTCTCTAAGAAGGGACGTATGAGTAGAGTCACTTCTCCAGCTGACATTGATTCGGGTATCTGGTTGGGATGCAGGATCCATCAGGAATGTCCAACTGGTCAGAGGCACTGAGGCAGACCCAGTCTGATAGTTCACAGGTTTACCTAATAAACACAAATGAAATTGTATTCATGATGCGAGAGCAGCAATATATAGGAGTACACTCCTCATCCATCTGCCATTGCTCCTTCCAGCCCCCAAAACTGGCAGAATTAGAAGCAAAATACAGAGAAAGAAGAAGACAGAAGTAGTAACGGTGCTCCTTTCTCATTGTTTTTTCTTAGTCGGTTTCGAGATTCCAGGGTTGACAGGCGACACACCTGCTCCTGTGCTGTCTGGATGCCATTTCTGCACTGTAATTGTCTCATTTTGTGGTAATGCTGGCGAGCTAATCTGAGTTGAAAGCAGCAGCACGCTGGCAGAAAAGAAGCTTCAGTGGGAGGGGGAATGTGGGAGAGGGGGGATGGAGGGGATTTGCGGTCCTGCTGACATTTGCGATCCTCATTCTGTGTTTCACTCGTTGCATCATTGCAATGAGAACATGCCAGATGTGCGTTGTGTCAGAGACTTAGAAGCAGTGAGGGGCTCCTTCTCACCTGACATCTCCATTAAAAAGGTGACGCTGAGGGTCAAAGGGGACACATTTTTCTTTCGGAGGCAAAGATGCAGCTGACAGCCTGATCCGTCACCCGCGTTCCTCAGGGCGGCACGGCGGTGACAGAAAGTGACAGACGGAGATGGTGCCCTGATGTGACACCCGCTGGAGCTCTGACCCGGGTTCTCGGGTCACCCATGGCCTCTGCACGACTCAGCAGCACTCGTCACCATCTGCTGTCAGCTGAGCGCCTGACTGGCAAGATGGCTCGACACTGCTGGCCTGCTCCTTGTCCTGAGTGGAAGTAATAACAGAGAGAGAGACAAGAATTTGAGAAGACAAAAAGAAGAGTTTCCTCATTTTTTGAAAAATTATTAATTCTGCAGTGTCTCTAGGATTTTGGATGACAGTTTTTTTTTTTAACCACCACAGAGATAGCTCCATACGCTTTGTCCATGTGATGAAAGCACTGTTGCTGAGCACAACAAAAAGATAGAAGAAAATAAATAAATAAACAATTGAGCCATTCGCAGTGTCACTGAGGTTGTGGTTATCTTAGCTCCGCTTTGACATGATACCACCTAAACCGCAACATTTCAAGTTTAATAGTGTACTCCATTAGTGCTCTGAAGTCATGATTTCCTACCTCTGGAATGCAGACGATGACATAGCAGATAAATGGTTAGGTACAGTAATATTTCCTTTTTTGGATCAAGTGTGCAACTTGATTTCCCAGTGCAATTAAACTGACTTTTTATGAAGTTGACATAAGAATTTTGGTAGTTTTTGTGGCAGGAACCTGATAGTCTTTCTAACAGCACGACTACTAAAAAAAAAAAAAAAAACTCGGCATAAAGGAGAATTATTATCTTTCAGATTGTAGCAGACAGGCAGACATTTGGTGATCATGTAACTCCATTCCTCTTGTCATGTTCAGAAGAGCCCATCCCTGCCTTCAAGGTTCTGTCACAGCCCAACACCAGGCTAGATCATTTCTCCTTCCCCGCCACTTTATTGAAGATTTATCTTCTTTCAAACAGACCACAAGCTGTGCGTCAGCACTGCAAAGTCACGCAAGGGCAGCTGTCGGAGGAGAATCACGGAGCTGGTAGAGCCTGATTTCAGGTTTCAAAGAACAATAATGATGCCAAATTATCTACCTCTCGGTCTGTTATGCTAATGTGACATTTGATATGCACTTTTCCTGCGTTTACTGAATTCTCAAACCGTCCTGGATGCCCCCGCTGCATCCTCAAACAAGAGCAAGCTTGGCTGATTTGCCTTCAAGGAGACGTTGGTAAAGCTGTTGGCTCAGCTGACACTCCAGCCTTCCTGAAGTATAATTACACCACTGGCGCTCAGCCTCTGACAGACAGTTATTCTGTGTCGGGTCTCACTTGGCTCTTCCTCTTAAAAGGTGTAAAGATGTTTGGGGGGGAAAGCAGTGGCTACCTGACTCCTGCAACTGAGAAGACAATTACAAGCCAGTGATTTATTACCCTGCTTGAGCATTTGTTTGTTGTTGTTTTTTGCAGAAATTCAGCTTTACAGTAAGAATATGTTGCTGTTTCATACAAAGAAAAATCTGTAAATTAGCATTTTTATTGCATAAGAGCTCAACATCTTGAACATTGGATGCAAACTTCCTGCACTTTAACCATCTCTGTACATGAGAGTATAATAAATGTTGCATATAACAATTCAAACCTTATATTTTTTGGTGTAATATATTGATGGACAACAAAAACAGACCCGTATAGAGTCATAACTCCTTGTCAAACAAGGACTGAACAGCTGGAAGGTAGTAAAGTGAAGCAGATATCAATGAAGTAAAGTAAAAGTGCCTGTGCTCAGATGATCGCTGGTGTCAAACAATATGATAGAAAGAATCTCTGCAGAGACTGTTTATCTTTTACTACTTCCAGCCTCTTTTTTTGTTTTTCCTCCCATTCAGTGCTTCTTTCATTTACTCTCGCTAGCCATGTGTGCATTACAGTTCTGACATAAGTCTTTTTTAAAAAAAGGTATGGTAAGTAATTTCTGGATAACATTCCAGATGGGATGTCATCAATGAATCCTTTCCAGAGTAACTATGATAGATCTTCAGACGTTCTTCAATTTTGATGGATTTATTTCTATTTCTGCAACCACTAGCTGTCATTACTTGTCACATGTAAAAATATGCTGATGTTTCCAGAGAATTGTTGCCAGACAAGCCCAAAAATGCATGGAGATTACCACATTTATGGTCCATGATTTCAAAACTTTAGGATATATTGCATAGCCATCTGCGGTAGGCAGTATCTCATTGTGTTGCTGGTGTTACATCGTGCCCAAGGGAGCCTCTTCCTACACAAAAGCAGATGTGACTCATTTTGGCACATATTGTGACCTGCAGATGCGGAAAAAGCTTATATAAAATTTATTTTATTATTTTAAATCACCAGAAAAACCACCTCATCTACCACCCAGAATTAAAACGTGGAAAGATTAATATGTCAGTAATGTGTTAGTATCTAAAAGTATATGGTCATTGCAAAATTTCCATTTAACATATTTTATATATCCAGTTCTAACTTGGATGATGGGTAATGCAACAAAAGCATTCGAGATGTTGAAATGTTTTCCAACAAATCAAATGTGTTCATTGATGTTTGCAATCTCATGGATAAAAGAGGAAAAACAGTAAAGGAAAAAGTATGTCTAGGCTCAGAAAGTGTTTCATGAATGGCTGAAAGTGGTCAATAATAGAAAACCTTGTATAAATGCAGTTCATTTACATATCAATAAAAACTGTTCAAGATGAGTCCAGCCCACAGCAGAAGACTTATATAACGATACACTATCTTCTTATTGTTCACTTTTTTTTGCCTTTGCCAATGGACTGCAATCTTGTCATTTGCCTTTCGGGATTCAAGACGGAATACTTCAGAACCCGTACCCTTGGATTAACAATACACATGCCAGGGAAGGTCAATACAGACTCTTTAGAAGGACAAATGGAATTACATGGCTTTCCCTATTGAGTTTGAGCTGGAGCTCATGCAAATGAAGCTCCTAGATGCTACAGAATATCGAGGAAATGGCAACAGCTGGTGTGCGGAGAACATAGAATAAAGCTACCCGTACTCCGAAGCAGGTCTTTGCTCTTGGAATAAAGATGATCTGTTTTAGTTGTTTTATTGCACAGTAGAAGTACAAGTGGTCACAAGTTTTCCAGGTCCTGGTCTTCCATAGTCTGTGAATATTTCTTTGCCACAGTTTGAAAAAGGGACAAACCCGAACCACTGCTTACTTTTTATACTGTTGCTTACCGCTGCTTACTTTATACAACAGTGGTCATGGAATTCTTACTCACTATAGTTAGAACTACAAAGTCTTGTGTACATTGCAGGAATTCAAACCAAATTAAATGGGAACTTTAAATCCAGATTACAAAAAAAAACGTAATGTCTTTTGCAAATCAGACACATTCAGGTTTGGAGAACAGCTACTTTATACAAGAGCAGAGTAGAATATGGTATAATACAATGTTATGATTTTGTTTTGTTTTTTTCCCCCTTTAGGTTTTTGCTACAAATTCAACTTATTTTAGTCACGTCTCTTGTGTGGTCTCTTGTCCGTTCCTGAGCCTGACTGTCACCGTGCCACAAATCAAACCAACGTTACGAACATAAAACCCAGTGGCTGCAGGATCTGTGGGCTCAGGTTGAGAATAATTGAACATAATTGAACCAGGACAAAAGGAACGCGGTGATTCTTTGAAACTCTTAGCTATACATCATTGCGCCCTTTGCTGAGAGAAGTGAGGTGCAATAATACGACCACACCTGAGTCCCTGACGACACGCGCGCCAAAGCCGCGGGGCGTAGCTGGCAGGTGCTGCTGCGGTTTGGCTGATGTGTAACGGGAAACTTGAACATGAAACTTACAGACATGGGTGTTCCCCCCTTTTTTCAGGTCATACAGGCCATACAGTTAATTTCCAGTTAAACAAGTTATTTTGCCCAGAATGTAACCATAAATTTCAGCAGCTTTTGGACTATTTATCTTCAGGAATACAGATTTGGATTTGCTTCTTCATAATAGATTTTTAATTTGAAGTTCTGTTACATTACTTGGAACAAATGTGATTGTAATTGTAAGGGAATTAATTTCTATTTTACTGCAGAATAATAGATAAGATCAGCTGGTAGCCTTCTGGTAAAATCTTTAATTTGCTATCACATATGAAACATCTGTCTTTGATGATTTATGGTTTCTGTTGCTTATATTTTTCTGTGAAATCTTTGTACTGCATTTTGTTGTTTTGGTTTTACTCGTAGCTTTCTCTGTGTTTTATCTGTTCTTGTTCCACTTTAATTGTTACCCACCAGTGTTTAGTTTATGCCACCTGTTTGTCCTCAGCCTCCTCCCCTCACCAGTCCATTTACCATTCTTCCCAGTTCTTCCCAATTCAGCCTCTAGCATTTCTGATCTCCTGCTGCATGCAGTGGTTTTTGGTCAGATGAAACTTAATTCTTCTCCTGGCTCCCCATCTCCATTCTAATTTGGGTCCACCAGAAGTCATTCCTGGGAGTTTGGGGCTCTAATTATCATTTATTATATCTATTCAAACTGGAACGCTGTCACATTGGAGGATGTTTGAGGTTCAACAGGCAGCAGATAAATTTTGGTTGTCAATCTCAGTAGCTGAATAAGTTTTGAGTGGTGTTATTTGTTAAATAAAAAAAGGACAAGTTATGTCTTTAAAAAAAAGAGGCACAACTTAATTTTGATTCATCACTCAAACAATGGTAAAATTATTTGTCAAATGTTGCCACTGACTGAAGTCACGTTTTCAAAAATTTTATTTTTCATTTCATTACTTTCACTCTTCACATTACCATTCTCATGGTTTTAGCTGTTTTATATAGATCCCCCCCTTCACCTCTGTTGGTTTCTTCTTCCAGGGTGTGTTTTTGCTTTCCTTACTTAGGCTTCCTTGTGTGTCTTTGAACTCTGGATCATTCATACACTTCCTTTTTCTTGCCCCCTGACTGACTCTTTTCTTGTTTGGCTGCCTCCACGTTTGATCTTGGATGGAAGTAAAGTGGATGTTGGACATTAAACTGTGATAAACTCTCACAAACATGTCCTGAATATTATGAGCATTTTACGTAGTTAGGATTCCATTGTTAAAATTCATGTTGTTAAAATTCATGTTCAGTAGTTCTTTTGTTTGTTTTTTTTGTTTGCAACTGAACCCATGTTTGAGTAAGGGGCCACATCTCACCAGGTAAACGGTCGTCACTTCAGAAGTCGCAACTTGTGCAGTTTCTTCAATGACTGCTGTCTCCAAAAAGCGAATTAACCTCCATTGATACCCATGTAAAATGTCTATATAATGTCATATTTATGCATAATTAGAGCAGTGACATGTGAGTTCTGAATTAACAGCTAAGACAGCATAATCACTGGTATTTTAAAGATGCCATGAGCCATTGGCCACATTAAACTCCCTCCCTCTGCCCCGACTGAACCACCTACTGGACCGCCAGGAGTCTCATTTTGGTACTTACATCAGAAATGACAACGGTTGGACAGATTCACTTAAACTGAATGTAGAAAAATATAAGTTAGTTAAACAAAGTAACTAACTTAGTAGCAAGCTTAGTAACAAAGTAAGTTAAACAAAGCTAAGAGAGCTAGCTCAGGGGTTAACTGAGGTAACTAACCACCAGGCTTCTTTGTTCCACCAATATACACATTTTTGGATTAACTGGAGGTCCGGAAAGCTATAGCTCAGGCTTCAAAGTCACTGTTTTGAAACTTATGAGTAACAGAGGGTTTGTCCAGTTGTATTTATTTATTTTTTCATAATTACTTGAACGTGAACATGAGAAGAACATGAGAAGACTCTTCATCAGGTGTCGACAGTCTCTGTGAGTCAGTGTGACTGACACAGTAATTGCAGTAAATGTGGCTTGCTCATATTTGCTCTCAAGGACACCTTGTCATGTCGTCTGGTTTGGACTTGTTTTCTGTACCTGTTTGACATAAACCTCTTCTCACCTCTGTCTGAAACATGAAGCTTGATGGAATTTCGCTAATTCTCATGTTTTTCATAAAGACATCTGACATTTTGATAATGAGTTGAACCATCACTGTAAGTGCTATAGCTTCAGCTGCAGGCGTCAAACCTGTAATCTTAGGTGTATTTTCAGTAGTCTGATTGGTGCATTATCTTTTTCTCTCAGCAATAACAGCAGGAAACCAAACTCGGCTTCAAAAAGAAAAATTCTGGTACCAAAATCTTTAACTCTGCATAGGGATTCAGCAATCTCATATGCTCATTTATTTTGAAAAAAAAAACAAAAAAAAACGTACTAAAATCTTCTAAAGTCAAAAAAGTCAGAAGTCAGAATCTGCTATGAAGATTGAGTCTATACAACATCAGAAAAGCGACCAGAATCCTAAGGTGAATTTAAATTCTTATTTTTCTGTCAAAGCCAAATGGAATCAGGCTGGAAGGACAAATAGAAAAGTGGGAACTGCAGCCTGGAAATAACTGGCATTATTTTGACAGAAATCCTTAAGTCCCAGGCTATTTTTAATACATTCATCTACGAGGCATCATCAAGTCAAGTCATCCTCGCTTTTAAAGGTCAAATGGCTTTGAGCTGTATTATGAAGAGACACTGTTGAGAATTCATAAATTACACTAAATCTCTTTATTGTTATCACCCAGGCAGAATAAGATTGGCATTTTTACTTCCAAGTATTCAAAAAAGTCTGTTTAAAGAGTAAAATCAGCATATTACAAATGAGTTCTGATATTGAAGCTTTCCCAAAGACTCAACTGTGTTATAGACATGAAGCACTATAAGTTCCCCTTTTTCCTTTTTTTTTCTTTTCTTTTTTTTACAATCCAAATCATTTTTTAATTTTATTTTCATTGTGTAAAGCCTACATCAGTACGCTTAAGCACAGGAGAGGAGACAGGACTTTATACATCAAAAAAACCTATTCACTTGCTTGTTAATTCACACATAAAGTTAATGTGTTCAGATGATAGTGAAAAGTGATGAAAGTAAAATATAAATGGAATCAGTGGACATGTCTCCATCAGTGGTCTAGAATAAGAACCAGGAGGCTGGAATTATAATAGGGACCACTCCTCTTTAGTCCTTTTTGACAATGTATTTCCATTTACAGTGGCGGGACCCAGTAGGACCCACAATCCATACTGCTTGATGGAAAAACGATAACCATTAGATGAACATTGAATGGGCTGCAATGGTTGACGTCTTTCTGTTTGACATGTTGTCTCATGGCTACCCCGCATAAAAGTTTTTTAAATCACATCCTGCTTCCACTTTTGTGAGTAAAGAAATCTTGTATCCTGTAGGATGGTAAGTTTCCTCACTTTGTGAAATGGAAAACAACAGCTAAGTTCCCCCCCGAGTTCAGGTTCAACATAAACCGCTTTCTGAAACTGGCCCCGGGTCAGGAACACTTGTAAACAAAACCAAGGCACTCGCAAAGCGACCGTGTCCTGCTATTTCCAGCTCGCTGTACGTGGAGCCTGGACATATGGTCACCAGCTGGGCAGGCCGAAAAACGTCAGGACATCGCGACTGGGCCACGTTCAGAGGCCTGCAGGTCGTATTAACACACCCACGGCGAACAAGACAGACGAGGACAAACTGTTTATAGGATTTAATGATGAAGGTGTCGACCTGGGAATGGCAGAGCGTCAGTGTCACTGACACACAGAAAACATTCGCTGGCCTTTCTCTCTGACACAAACACACAATAAACACAATGTATTTCACTTCTTTTTAGAGAATCTCTCAGCTTTTCAAAGTGTAAACAGTGTGACATTATTGACAGAATAAGAGCAGGAATTTGACATTTTATGAGATAAATTGTGCTTCTTTATAAGAGCAGAATCTTCCCACATAAAGGAATATCGTAGTCATTCAAATATTGCCATTTTTGAAATCACCACTTCGATTCATACGGCCTCAGAAATGAACCCCACACACTCTAACAACTGATGAAATATGAATGCTGTTTGCTTTTTTTTAGATGATATGACAAATTGCAAAAGCGATATAAGTAATGTAATCACAGAAAGGTTTGTGATTGATTGTTTTTGCCTCCTAAAATATTTAGCGTAAACAGCTGGAAACACTGCAAGGACATAAACGAAAACTAAGAGCTAAAAGTCTTAGATGGACAGAAACTTCAGGAGAAAGCATAATTAATTATCCAGTGAAAATATTACCATTTGGTAAGTATCATATATCATAAGTTTAATTCACTTTTCTTATTTTGGAATAGTTTTTGTTGAGAAGACAGAAGTGAGTACATCAGTGCGGGAGATGCCAAAGCAGAGACGCTTTACTGACTTTGACAAAACTGCAGTACGTGAGACGCGTCTGAGTGTCACAGGTCTGGTTTCACCGTATCTATCAAAAAGATCCTCCAATCAATAAAAAGCGCTCAGCACATGACAACGGCACTACGACATGTTCTGTCAGTGAATTAACATGAAATCACGACGTAAGTAGCAGCTGTATGTTCCTTCGTGTTCTGATGACACAAGAAGACTGGTTGGAGGGATTAATAGAGACATTACTCTTGAGAAATAATGATTTCCTTGTTTTTGCACTGCGGCAAAGGTTTGAGTGAGACTCAAGCCAGTCTCTTTTCATGGAAACTGGTCAGTTTCCTTCAAGTCAGAAAGAGAGGACGACTTCACGGCCGGACAGTCACTACAAAGCTGAAAGATAAAACATGACTGGCCTGGCCTTCCTGGCCTCCTGTCTCTCTGCTGTGCTCCCATCCTCCCCTTTTCAATCTCCAGACATCAATCACGCTTCCATTTCCTTTTTTTTTTTTTTTTTTGCCTCTTATTCATGCTGCCTCTTCCTGCAGACTTCATCTTCATTGTGCTCAGTCCTCATTGTTCTTCCACGCTCTCTTGATCATCTCTGTCGAGCTTTCACTCTTTCATTCAGGGATCAGAGCTTTGCTGCACTCCCGGGACATGTGAAATCATCAGGCGCCCACCACCACCACCACCACACCCCCCAGGGGCCCCCAGCCAGTCACAGCTGCGCAACCTCAACCACCTCCCAACCTTATGCGACTGGTCGCCGTGCCCAGCAGCCCTGTGACCTGTGAGCATGCTGCGCGGTCACATCAGCCATGTCGCCAACCTTAACATCAAGACCAAGTCACGTCGCCCCCAAATATAGAGCTGCCAGTCTGAATCTGCTCGGATCTGCTTTGACCTGCGTCACAGTTATTGTCTCGGCTCGAATAGGAATTTTTACGCCTCGTTTTTTTTAATGATACAGCCGCCCTGTTACCACCCTGTAGCAGCAGAACGACTGACTGAGGCAGATGATTGGCATGTTCAGAGGTTCAAACTTTACACACAGAGCTGCTTTCATTGTTTCCCAGCTTTTGTTTTATTATTATTATTATATTATTCCCCTTTGACTACATATAGCAATAATACTGGATCCCACTTACCAGCAGCTTTGTTCTTAAATAGAGTGCATGCTTTGACCCAAAATTATATTTGATGTCACTATTTCATATTTGTATCAAATGCACCAACTACAATAGTACGGTATACTTTTAATTTCACACACAACGCCGTGAAATAACATCATTTGTTGCCTGTTGAGGCTGTAACTGTACTTATGATTTCATTAAAACCAATAAAAAAATAATACTCTAAAGATTTCCTGATTAGTTTTACCACTTTGCAAACAAAAGCCAGCAGTTCTGTCATATATCCATTATGTTTCTGAATGTGTTGCACTGTAATTGAGCTTTTCTCACCCACACACCTGCGCTGGGGTAGCTTGAACCTTAAAGAATGGCTAATTGGTTGGAATTTTATCCTCTGATTTACCTAAAAGGATGATGAGGGATCTGTCTCTCAAGCATGCCTTTAAATGTAAAAAATGCAGATTATACTAAAAACTGTCCCAGTTAGGACTCAAACCCCATCTCCATTGTGGAAGTCCAGCATTTATTACCCCAGTTCTGGCCTTTCCAGCTCTGAATGTGGATCAGTGGGTCTACTACCGACTTTGACATCAAACTAGGTTGCATGTTCACATGAGAAATCAAGAACTGATATCCAGATTAGTAAACTCCGGCCCAAACAGCTGCTGCAGAGTCTTTAGTCCCCAGGTTGATGTTTTCACTTCATACAGTTTTTTAATGTAAAAAAAAAAAAAAAAACAACTTTTTTTAAATTAACTGGAGAGCCTAAAGTCTGTGTGAGGATAAAGTACAATAATACCTGCTACACGTAGAGCCACGATGGTTGCCACCAAGAGGCGACATCAAAGTTTTAAAGCGGAAGCCATCGCAGAATTTGGGAAAATTTCAATTCACTAGGCTCCAACAGCAGGTCAGTCAAGTTATTCTTCTATTCAATGCTCCATTCATGACTTCTGCAATAATAAAAATGTAGAAGCAAAGTCCCACAAACATCATGTGACAGCTTGTCTCTGACCAGAAATCTGCAAACTGACAGTGGCTGTTGGCTTTTTTTTTTTATGGAAGGGATTATGTGAACGATTCTCTGGAACGTGGCCTTAGTGTTTTAGAGATTGTTTCTGTTGCTGTCTGCATGATTACACATCTGTGTCCGTTTAGGTTTGATGGAAGAGGAGGGCTGTCCTTTTGTAGATACAGTTGTGGGAGCTTCCAAATCTATTATTTTATTTTTTTTAAATAGACTTTTTTTTCCTAAATGTACATTATATATACTTGAAACTAAACTCATTTAAATCCGATGCTTCTGCTTCTTCTCCGAGGATTTTCCAAAGACACTTTCTTTGTTCTTTTATATTTATGATCTTCCTCTTTGTCACTCCAGTCCTTTTGCAGTGTTGTACAACCCTCTGAGTTGTGGCCCCTCTGGAACCAGAGGAAATGAAATATCTCTCTTTTTGCAGCTGAGGATCAAGACTTCTGCTTTGGGAATGATTTCAGTAGAAGCCTGATGGCGCTTGTTCCCACAAATGGCATTTTGGAAGAATTACTTGACCGATAATGCTGTGATTCGAGGGGATTTTTGTGTGACTTACAATGACGGATGCAGTGTGAGAGCCTCCTGCTTGAACACACAGAACACATCAGGTGTTGTGCGGCGGCAGCATGCTAATGCAAAGCCGTTACCCTTCCCACAGGGCTCCAGATCCAAATGTCAACATCGCCCTTGCCAAATTAGAGACGTGTTCTATTTGGGTACGTATGACGGCAGGGGAGGGACTGAGAGGATGAATGTTTCAGTCCATCTCTTTACACATGCTACACTGGGAAATACGAGGTGAAAAAGATGTGTGGAAGCTGATTCTTGCAGAGAAAATCCTCCATTCTAATTAAAAATGGGTAAACAGTGAGCCCTCGCCGTTTTCAAGCTGACCGTTAATTTAGCTTGTGTCATTTATAGCTGCAATGTTATGGCCCTCTTTTGGGAAAAGGGGCTTGTGAGATGCTGAGCACATGACCTTCATAAACTGATTATTTCAGAACAACTGTGATCTGATTTGGGAATGTCGCAGTGGCTGATGTTTTTGTATTTTTATGATGCTTCGGAATTTAGAGACATTAAAACAGCCGATTTATTGTCAAACAAATTTCAAAAGCTTATTTACTAACTTTACTTTATTTCATTTTACTCCTCCAGTTGTCCAGCTGGAACAAGCAGGATTTTACTTTTTTGGGTTTTTGCCAGTGGCAGGCACGGATGACCACTGTGGGCATGAGCTAAACCAACTATGATAAATAAATCGAGCTAGGGATGGCACGTTCCAGTTGGTTTCTAGTCCTGCTTCCTCCACCCATTCATCCATTTTTGAATTAACCAGGTTTGAGCGGCATCAGTTACTGCCATGGTGGTGCTGTGCAGGGAGACAAAACAAAACAAACAAAAAAAAAGATTTTTTCAAAAGCTCTTCAGGAAAACCTACTGTTGACGTCACTGGGGAGGTTTTTCCAGTTCTTCTTATACAATCTATGGCTAGGGAGGGGGTAGCATCTTAAGAGCAGCAACAAGCTTGGCGGGCAGAACACATCAAAACGCATGTGAGAGACAAGTATATCAGATCCCCCTGTGCTAATGTCGGGTAACTCAACGCTATAACACTATATATAGAACACTCTATTTACTGTGAATATTTATTTCATATATATATATTTATATGTATATATATA
>JBAMYA010043580.1:0-13238 GCA_037176975.1 Arrhamphus sclerolepis | reverse complement strand
ATTGCAGCCTTTGCGATTAGAAAATCTCCTTTTATCATATTGCGATATTATTGCAAATGCAATTAATCGTTCAGCCCAAGTAGTCGGCCATCGGTTATTTTGTTGTTCACACAGTTATCTCTTCTTTTCACCATCTAGATGCTGAATCATAAAACTGGTAAATTATAGAACTTGGGAATGATGCACTTGAAGTTAAATGTCTTCACTCAGCCTATAACACTACAGTGCTGTTGTGATGTACTGTATCAGATGCAGCATCCAAAAATGATTTCTCCAAAGGATTTCCAAACTGATACAGTATGGATATAATTTAAAATTAAAATTTCATCCTTTTTATATGTGGTTTGACTTCTGTATTTTTAAACCTCAGTGTTTTAAACCAGTTACCAGATATGTGATGTTTCCAGAGATGTCATTCATAGTCTAGGTTGGGTCTAATCTGGGCATTAATAAGTGGAAATGGAGCTGGGTCTCCGTTGTTGGTGATGTACAATGTGGCGCAGTAGCGATTTTGCGCAACAGGCGACATGGACAGGTGTTCAAGGCAGGATTTCCACGGAGGGGGCACGAGCGCCCACCAACAAAAATGGATTAGTTGATACACATAATTGGTGCCAGTTTATATCGCGTATTTGCAGGTGCGCCTGCAGTGATTGTGCGTCCTTCGTGCTGAGGTCTCACCTGGGTTTCAGGTTGTGTCAGAAAGGGGAGGGGCAGGGGTCTGCATGTACATGTTAAAAGGGAAAGGTAACCTGCTCTAACCAAGAGTGAACATCGATGTATACCAGCCTTAACGCTTGTTATTGGTGAGATGGAAGATGCTGAATTATTAGCCTTGCTGAATATGCTACCTTCTAAACTTCATTAAGGTGAAGCTATGAGGCCACGTAATTTTAAGGCATGCACCCCCCCATAGTCTCCAAAATGTCTGTGGGAAACACTGAAATAAAAACAAGAAGGAGAAGAGGGCGGAGCTCTCTTTCTGAGTGACAGACGTGACTTCATTAAGAAATCCCTTACCCCGCCTTTAATTTGTGTGCTGAATTCTGCAGCTAATTGTAATCCTTAACAGTTTAATCCTGTGCACTCCAAATTCTGGACTCATACAAGTCTGTGAAAAAACTGAAATGAAAAGAACGAAAGAGACATTATCGCCAAATAGTTGTGGTTACACACAGCAGAACATACAAACACTCTGGCACTCAGACTCTGTTTACTCAAGACATCTGAGTCACTTGTGAGAAAAGTCTTGAGTTGTCTTCATGCTGCGAATGCTCCCTCTCTCCCTCAAACACACACACACACACTTAAGACCTCCCTCATTGTTTTGTCTTTCCTCTCGATGTGTTACAGGAAACCACTGCAGGATTCCAGCAGCGAGTACAAGGTGATGAACTGCAGCATGTATTCTGGATAAAGACGTGTGATGGATCTCTGCAGACAAAACTTCATCTGTGGTCAAAATAAAACAGATGCTGAAATACTGTCTCACGTTTGGTCATAGTGATGTGGTGTGTTTGATCTGTGTGTGTTTTTTTTTCACCTCTTGTGTCTTTAGGTGGAAAAAGAGGAGGTGGAAAGATTGATTCCCAAAGGAGCAACCGAACTAACCAAACAGCAAATGCGCTACCTGCTTCAGGTGAGACGGCGAGAATTTAATGATGAAGCCAAAAAAACTCGTTCGATTTACTGTCACACGGCTGCGTTATGAGGCTGCGTCAGAGATCGTTGTGCATGTGGTTCAGTTCAGTTGACTTTTACGGTGCAACTCTACAGTAAGAATCATCTCAGGGCATTTTACAAAGAAAGAAACAAAGTTAAAAAGAAATACACTTATAATCCAATTCAGTATGAATTTAAGCTCATTTGAAGAGTCGGTGAACCACTTGTGTGTCACCGTTTCAGACCTGAGAGCAGGTTTATTGTCTGGTTGTATTATGCTTCCATTTACCTCGGAAGTTGGAAGTCGGAGCTGGGAATGACGTCACAGCTGAGTTATTGGCATTCCAGTTACAAAGTCGGAAAAAGGTTGCCAGCCACCAGGAAGAAAAGGTCGGAAAACAAGATGGCAACGTCTGTGAAAGCTATTCTCGTGCTTGCTTTTTCCAAATATAAGCAACTATGCGGCTAATGTTAGCGCTATTATCAACATGCCCTGCATTGTAGTTTGTGTCTGTACCACATGAAAAAATGTAAATAATGCCATAGCAGCATTTCCATGTATATAAGTTGAACAATACTATGTATATGGCTGATTTAGTGCCACAAACACTATTCAGAAGTGTTAATAAACAGAATATTACAGTTGCTTCTATTGTTGACACTGGCCGCAGCCATATTCGATTGTCAGCTTGGGGGAGGTGAGGATTCTCTGACTTTCCAACTTGGAATTCCGACTTCAGGGGGTGTTCCAGTTGAAATATTCCACTGGGATCTTGGAAATCCCGACTTCCCAGTCCAAACGGAATACACCATTAGCATATGATAAATGTACTTAGAAAATCTCTCCAGAATGTGCTGGGTTCTCTCAGACTCATCCTGAAAATCTGAGACTCTAGCTGAGCCTGTGGAGGAAGCTCAGTCCTGATCTTCCACTTCTAGTTACAGCCCGTTAGCCTGAAGGACTGCAGCCCAGCGCTCTCTCCTTCATGGTCAGATCAGTTCGTCTGCCAGATAATCTGTCGGGTCAGCTCCTCACCCGATTGTGCACAAGAACCACCTGATGCATCAACCCGTTACAAAACTTGAGCGCGGAGTTACCAGTTTCCTGCTTGTGTGTAAACACTTTCAAACCACAGCCAATGACATTGATTTACATGTATCAGTCATTTTCAGTTTTATTTTACAAAAAGATGTGTTCTCTGCTTACTGATATGAGAGGGAAAAAAAACAAAAACACCACACTTCCCCTTGTTTATTGCTGCCTTTACAAGCAGTTACTTGGTTGCTTTCTGTTCACCTTTACTCTGGTTTGTTTATCTAGATTCACCTGGATTAACACGCCCAGTATATGAACGCTTGAATAGTTTGTTCACATTGTGATCATACTGGCTATAAACAAACATGACATTTTTAGACGAGACTTCAAAGAGCAGATGTTTGAGCACATAAAGAATGTTTTGCATTGGCCTGTAAAAAATCTGCACTTATTATTATTATTACAGTTAGACCATAAAATAATAATATATAATCACAACCAAACAAATCCTGTTGATGATCTTTAATTATCTGTTAATGCAAACCTGTTCTATGATAGCAAACAGTCCTCACAGGGGGTTTTACTATCTGATTACTGATACTGATTACTGTCAGCATCTGTCTACAGGTCAGAGCAGAGTTGTTAATTTACCTGTCTGTGTGTGTGTGTGTGTTTGTGCGTTAGACTCGTCTCACTGCAGATAAGAGCATGCGTCTGTTGCTGTCCACCTTCAGCAGTCTGCGAGAGGAGCTCATCCAAATGTCTGAGGACCTGCGGGTAAGAGCCTCAGAGGCGCCGACGGAGCCGACCTGAGTTCATTCAGCAGCTCTGAACACCGCCCGTTGCACAAGACCGAAGCAACATGAACAGATGTCTTGTTACGCTGTTAGAAATGTTCAGGCAAATATTAAACTACAGACTAAACTGTTCAGTTATGAAGAAAAAAAACATGCACCAAAACTTGACCACAATTATATTGTTCAGCACTGAAGGTTCAGTTATATACATACTATAATTAAGAAATAAAACAAAAAAATACAATACAAATATAAAAAAACAGCATTGCTGTCTGACATTCTGAATTTTGCAGGCAAGTAATAAATAAAATGAAATACAGACGAATAAAAATAAGTGTGCATACACTAGTATTTCTCCTCATAAAGGAGTATTTTGACTCCCAAAATGCCAGATGTTGTTCCTACATCTAACATCTGACACATCCTTGCAGGGTCAAATCTCAAGTGGTTTTACGTGATTATTATATATTTGCTGCCATAAAAATCGTTGGCTCAGTTTGCTGTATGTTTTGTCACGGTTGGCTTCGACATGTCCTCTGACGTTACGCTGCAACACAATCGTAAGTCGATTAGAGATGCGCGATTGTTGTAAAGATGTCGCTCACGCTATTTCTCTTAAACTGTGAGAAATGGTGAGCACTTTCCAGCAACAACACTTCATTTACACTCGATCCAAGAATATTAAGGGCTGGCCCACCTCACTTCACTCAGTTTAATTACATGTTCTTAATCCCTGAAAGGGAAGTTATATGTTTTAATATCTGTCATGGTTCAAGTTTCTTCAAAGAATCGTAGATGCTTCTGGCTGTTGGCATTATAAATAGATGATTCATGCAAATTCAAAAGCTTTGTTTGATCCCTGTTCTACCAGTTGGCAGTGATTGAGTCCTGTAAGCAGCCTTGACCGTGACCTTAATCTTTCCACTTATATTTAAAAGAACTGGTGCCCTGTTCTGAGAACATGACAAGAATCTGATCTTTAGCTTGTAAAGTCATATGAAATGTGTCTATGAACAGGAATAGATGTCAGTTCTGTGGTCGCACCTGCACAGATGTGACCTTCCTGAAGGCAAACCTGTTCCAGCTCAGATGTGTTCGACTTTTCTCGTCTCAGTGGGGACTCGGCCTGATCAGTAATGTAGGAAAAACTGTAGACGCGCTCAGACAGACTTCGGGTCCGCTGCAGATAAATGCACGGAGCGGAACGTGAAACATTTAACCCGTTAACTCTTCTCCCGCTGAGAGTTCGGTGACTTTGTAACTTTTAACATGTCAGTTAACTTTCAGGTTCGAGTCCATAAACAGCACATTTTGTCCTGAAAGCTGTCGTACACAATTTATGACCTTTTCTGCAGGTGTGTGAGAAGCGTACAGGCCTCAGGCCAGATAATAAAAGCTTTTCTCGCCAGTATCGAAGCTTTTACTGCACGCTTGAATCCCTCCACAGAAGCTAGCGAGACAAATCAATCCAAATGTGTGTGCTTGTCTCTTTTTTTCCTCCGTCTCAAATGACAAAAGTAAAAAAACCTTAAAACAACCAGCTTTGCCGAACATAGATTGAGGATGAAGAATTTCAGGGATTGTGAGGATTGCGTCTGAACGACGTGGGAATGATGATGATGATGATATGATATTGAAGGAGATGTGTGTGTCTGTGCTCACAGCGTCTGGAGAGCGAGAAGGAGTCTCTGGAGAGAGATCTGACTTACAAAGCAGACCAGGCTCGGCAGTACGACAGCCTCCTGGAGGCTGTCAGGGAGAACAACAGGCAGCTCCAGGTACGTGTGTGTGTGTGTGTGTGTGTGTGTGTGTGTGTTTTTTGTTGTGCAGCCTCTCCTGTCTGCAGCACATTCAGTTTGGGTCGATTTCAGTTTATTTAAACATAAAAACAGACATCTCGTCTCTTCTGATACACATGTTTTATAAATCCCGCCTGTGCACGGCGACGCGTGTGAATAAGTGGAAGAGCATGAACGAGGTAAAAGGCAAAGAGAGACGAGCCGAGACAGAATTTCAGAAGTTAAGGTCGAATTAGAGGAAAAAAAGCTGATCAGTGTTACAAAAGAAAACAGCGTTGGTAATTTTTTAACTCCTTGTCTTAATGTTTTTTTTTTAAATAAACAAACAAACCTTTATGATCTCAACACCTTATTTAAAAACAAAAAATCTCATTCACAGAATTTAGAGATGAGGTCGGCAAACCAGGAACATTTGAATGAAAAGTTGGACAAAACATAAAGAATAGAAGTTATCACCTTTTGTTTAAGTAGTGCATCGTGACCAAGTTAAGCATAGTGTAGACCATAATAGTTGTTTCAACATCCGTTTAACTTCTGTTGTTAATATTCACTCATTTTTGAGCACATTCCAAAGAAGTTTGGACAGAAGCTTTTGGCACCTCTGGCTCTAGTACCAAGCTATTAACTTTATTTTGTCTCATTCAGCCTGCAAACCTGCAACACTACTGTTGCCTTTTACCACTTCTTTTGGTTTTAAAATTCTTGTCCCAGTCACCGTTGGATGCAGGTCCGGGACTGCGGCCTGGTGTCCAGCTGAGCTTTGCACCTGAAATTCATCCTGAAATTCCTCCATTTTCCTTCAATAGTTCACTGATATTTTGAACTGGGAATTAATGCACACACCAGTCCGTTCAGTTTTTCAGTTTAAACCATCCGCAATTATGAAAAACAAATACATATCAGTCTGATTTAAATGTAGTTCTTTTTTAAAACCATGAAATTATGTTTTGACAATCAGTCAAATTGTACCTGAGAGAAAAAAAAATCTGAATTTCTGAGAATAATATGAGCTTATTGACCAAGACGGCTCATCATTAGTATTATATAATCAAGTTTGTTTTTTTCTTTTTTTTAACCTAGAAGTGATCATACTTCAGAAAAGAAGAATTAGTTGTGATCATGAGTGAACGGTGCAGCCACCTGTTAATCTGTGTGTTTTTCCTGTGAAGGTGTCCCTGAAGGAAGCCAACATCACTCAGCGTTCCCTGGAGAGCCAGGTCATGAGCAGCCGCAACTCCGAGTCGAACCGCGACTTCAAGGTCAAAGAGCTGGAGGGAAGGATGAGAGCGATGGAGAAGGAGAATGAGATGCTCAAACAGAAGGTCTCGCCCTCTTTTTGTTGGTACCCTTCCATGAGAACAGCCCACAGCTGACTCTGAAATTAGCTAAAAGTTAAGAGAATTCATCATTTATTCCATATTCAGCCGCATGTTTGCAGAATAAAATCAATGAAAATGGGACACGAGTGGCCCCTGCAGCTCTCAGACGTGTGTGCGTCTATCAGCAGGTCCTTTGTTCCACTTTCTTTAAGAAAACTGCTGTAGTTGTCTCAGGTTCTCCAGACTGTATTTTTTTTCCCCATATGTGGATAAATGTTCAACAGGATTAAGTAGGAACATTTAAGAACAGTCCAACGATTTATTTATTTATTTTAATTATTAGAAAATTGTGGGTGGTTTAAGCTGCATGCTTTGGTCCATTCTCCTGTTGAAGTGTCTTATTATACTGTCAATTCAGAACCCAAATCCAAAATCAGAGAATTAAAACCCAAAATTTGAGCACTAAAATCCAGAATTTGTAACCAAGAAATAAAAATGTCTGAGAGTTCAATCGTCCTCCTCAGTCAGACTTTTTCTTTTGGCCATTGTGATTCTGAAATGAGTGTGAAATCAGCGCCACATCAATCAACAGCAGAGGAGGCGGGACATAGCTGAGATCTAGCAGCTCATTGGCTGCTGAATGACCTGACAATCTTAGTCGTGCACCACCTCTTTCATCTGTTACTATCTTATTATAGTCATCAGGATTAAGACTTTTGTTCTCCTTCTCTGACAGCAGCTGGGAGGGGCTGAGGAGAAGAGGGGTCTGAATACTCGCCGAATATAGAGATGAAGTCAATGAGCTGCTAGATCTCAGCTATGTCCCGCCTCCTCTGCTCATTTTGGAATAACAACCGAAAAAGAGAAAAGTTTGACTGAGAAAGACAATTTGAAAACAGAGATGGTTTTAGAGGTGATAGAAGAAAAGAGAAGTGGAACTAAGAAAGATGATTGAACTCTCAGTTACATATTTATCGATTCTGAGTTTTGATTTTCAGAATCTGGGTTTTGATTCATAGAAGGATGGTCAGTATGAGTGTTAGGATAATCTGGTGTGGACTGAAGTGTCCAGCTCTGGCAGATGTTCAGCTGCAGGAAAGTGAAGTGGTCAAGACAAGACTTGAGGCACGGTCAGAGCGTTTGTGCTGGGTCCATCATAAATACCTGATTTCATCACAGCTCGGTGGCAGACTGTGATCTTTGTCGACACAGTAGAGGGCTCTAAGGATGAAGGAAGGTGGATTTGTGGTATTTTCCAGAGGTCAGCTTTTTTTTTTTTGTGGATGCTTCAATATTTACTGTATCAGTTTTAGCCTTAAAGTTCAAAGATGTTTCTGCTATTGCTGCAGTTTATGTTTCCTCCGATAAAACTTCAAATAAATTCACTAAAGGAATTGTGTGAGGTCATCAGCAGTCACACGACAAACCAACTAAATGGCATTTTATTACAGAAGACGTCTAATTTACTCCTGTATTTTAACCTGTCCTACCAGAGAAATCAGAATAAAATCTAGACATTCATGGCCTTGAATCCATGTCGCTGATGCCAGTGGCAGGAAGTGAAAGATCTACATGGTCAGACCTCCCAATTATCCAGGTTCCAAATGATCACCTGCCAGAAGCTGCAGTCATTGTTGCAACGGTGGTTTCATTAAAGTACTAATTGTTCATCAATATGATGTCAAGCTGACGGAGCTTTCCACAGTCCACCCAATGCCCAGAATAAGACCCCCCACCCCCATTATTGGAGTGAAAACTTTCAGCTTAGAGAGCAGAAGCAAAGTAGATGAGATACTGGATATTGAAATTGAAATTATATATTGAAATTCCCTCTTCTTTTGAAAGTCATCACTGAAATAACTTACACAGTGTGTAGGAGGGCACAGTATTACTGTCTCAAAGACGTTATCAGATTTACATATTTCTATCTTAATGCCTATGTTTCTGTCCCTTTAGATCACATATTTCAAACTCAAGGCCTGTGGGCCAACTCCAGCCCACCACTTCATTTTATCTGGCTCCAGAGAGCGAACGAAGACACTCATACGTGTCTAACTAGAACATTTCTGAGGAAACTTCAGTGCGACTGCCTGTTTCTGACATCAAAAAGTGGAATAACTGAGGTGGAGAGCAGATGGTTTATGTCAAAAATATAAGACAAGCAAACATTTGTGATTTTAATTTGTGGTCACACGAGAATTTTCTTTTTGATTTTTGTACAAAAACCTTAATTTTATGATCAATAGAAAATTTTGGGAAATGTTTGATTTTTTTGAGAAAAAACATCATTTTTTTCATTTTCTTTTTTCAGGGACTAGGTGGAAGTATGACAACAAAGCTGGTTGATAAAGTAAAGAATAACCGGACCTTAAACGGTAACCATAGTGACGATGTGGCCCGGGATTCAAATAGAGTTTGGCACCCGTTCTAGATTTATTTCAAAGATGAAAGATCCGTGAGACTAAATATACTGTTAAATCAATGTCCTTCAAAACAAAAAGATGACATAGCTGCAATATTAGCTTTTTATTTTGCTATGTACTATGTTAGCACAGAGTATATATAGCAAACAGAAATTTCACCACTTTAGGGTGGTCCCAAGGGTTGGCTTCCAATCTAAACCACAACTGATCAGTTTACAGTTCATCAGTTTACCCAATACATACATATGAAGTTACATTTATTATATGAGTAAACACGTCCAGTGACAAAGTTTATCTTTGACAACAGCTTCTCTAAATACAAGCTCTCCCTGTAGGATGTTTAGCAAACAATGGACTTTTTTTCTTGTAAGGACAGGATTACAAGCGGTGAGTCACGCAGTCATTATGTACAAAAAGCGATGATAAACACACTTTTCAGAGTGGACAGTGCAGTGCTTTTCCTCCCCCCTCGAAAAAGAATAAAATAAAATAATAAAAAACTGGTCACTGGACACATTAATACATGCTGTTCCAGACCATGTGTTAAAATGATTGATGTTTCAGTTTTTCAGTGGGACAGCCTCCAATACAGGCCGACTTTGACATTCAATCTAATCCATGCTTAGAGTTACAAAAAATTCTGACTTCTGACTTCTTCCTGTCACAGATCATAATTTGAGCTCACGTTTAAACAAAAGTTCATCTCCAAACTATTAGTTATGCACTGAACACTTTGGGCAGCAGCAAATCAGTTATATTATTTGTATTCCATTACATTAAGCATAGATTATAGAGTTGTTCTTTACAATGTCATTGGATTGCTCTCTTTTCACATGAACAGAGCAAATGGGATGTGATCCAATTCAATTCAATAATACTTTCGTCATCCCCTAAGGAAAATGATATGTTGCAGTAACTTTCATTGTTGAAGATTCTTCACAGTCATTATAGCTGGTTGCAGCGGTGGGCAGGAAAGATCTGCCATGGTCATATAGCCTCCACAGAGTCATGCACATATGCACACCTCCCACGTAAAGTGGTAACAAGGCCACAACCATAAATATATCCTGTTCACTGGAGAGCCGAGACACTGTAAGAGCTGGGAAGATGAGGAGTGTTTGTGCTTGTGTCTGTCAGGGATTGAGGGAATTAAATCCTTTGACTTCTCTGTTTATCCTCCACGTGGACCCGTATTTCATCAGGGGAACGAAGCCCCAACGCCATGGACTGCAGATGCAGATAAATCACTCTGATGTGATAAACTGATCAACCTCTTGGTTTGTAAAAGTTGCCACTAGTACTGACCTGTTGCCATGACAACCCACACATGGAACAAGCACTATTTTGCATGCAAACTGTCACTATATATATACACACATACACATACATACATACATACATATATGTATATATGTATACGTATTTATTGTTTTATTTATAGCACGTTTCAAACTCAAGGTCCACGGGCCAAATCTGGCCCACCACTTCTTTTTGTCTGGCCCACAAGAGAGCGTGCAAAGACAATCATAAACTTAGAACTGGAAGATTTCTGACAAAATTTCAGTTTGACTGGCTGTTTGATTCAGTACTGACATCAAATAGAAACTAAGTTGTAGAGTAGTTGGTTTATGTCAAACAGACATGATTTAGTAAACGTTTAAAAAAGATTTTACAACTAAAAGTTTTAACCAAAAGTTGTAACTCATCATTTCTGTAAAATTAACCTATGACAAAAATTCATGTTTTAGGACAAAGAGTTGAAATCATGCAAAAATGTTGCAAAAACTCAATATTTTTTCAACAAAAAAATGCCATTTTAAGCAAAAAGACATTTTTGTAATTTGATAAAAAAAATCTCAATCTTTCAAAAAATATTTTTACAGCAAAGTGTGTTTTATTCTACCAAAAAAAAGTCAAAATTCTTTTAAATTTGTGATTTTTTCATGAAGCTTATCATTTAATAGATGTACTTCATTTCGGTTTTGGTTTGGCTTGTACCAAGGGGACAAACCAAGTTTACCACAGCTGTTACGGTTTGAACAGAACTGTGCTGATGTGCATACATGTAAAAGGTGATTACCTTACTCATAGCATTCATAGCTATTGATCATTATTAACAACATGCATTTCACTGGTATATGCCTTAGAAAAGTAAACTAGCAACTGAACTCTACACGAGAGCCGTGGTCTATACATCTTCAACAAAAATGTGATGCCTGAGTACTGTGAAAATGGTTTTACCCCTGAAGCCCTGAGAGTGGAAACATACCTAAAGTAACTTCTCATTTTAAAGAAAAGAAATTCAGTTCACGGTCAACCTTATGGTAATGTATATTAGAGTTACTAAGAAACTGTTTGTGCTGCTGAATGCTGTGTGAGATTAAGACCTTTGCTCTGACAGCTGAGTGAATAAGGAAAGAAAAAAAAGGGGCACTTGCCACTGTCCACGTATACTCCTGGACAGTGAGGTTTATTTTGAACTGCATTTGTTGAGGAATCTTTCAATCTTGCAGGGTATATAATCTGCTACTTCATATGCATAACATGTGACTGGCCTGTTAGCACATGAGTAGCTTGTTTTAGCATGTGAAGAATCATCATACTAATAGAGTTATTTGGTTTGATTTTCCTGTTCAAGTTTAAAGGTTTTTATCACCACTACAATAATACCAATACTACCACTTTAAATTAAATGTAAAAAAGGGGTTAGAAGAAAATCACTTGGATTTGAGTTATTAATATATCCCTGTAGTTATCTAAGACCTTTTTGAAATTCAGGCATACTTGCGATGCTAAAACCCAAAATAACTTGACAGACTTGGATGTCTACCCTTATACACAAGAGACAATGAGACCTAATAGAATTAATCAATGCATATCCCAACTGTCTACAGCTGGCGTCAGTAATGCATATTCAGCAGCTAATCTAGCTGAGACTGCTTCATGGAGAGGAGCTGTTCCTGTGGACTGCCAGTCAAAGGCAGCTTCTGCATGCTAGCTGCCAGCATTGGCAAACCAGTGGTCGTCCCTGAGTTCGACAGGAGCAGACGGCTTTTCATTTCCCACTGCTGCCCAATAAACCACCTGTACCAGCTTATGATTAGCCAAATCAGTCGCTCGATTCTGAAATGATGGTCTCGAGCAGCTTCTGACTGGTCTTTATACATAAACCTTAATCCTATCCTATCTTCTATACCTGCATCAACTTATTTTTTTAATAAAAAAAAAATACCTTTCATGCATTCGTTGACCATTGAGCAGCTGGTTTAAATCAAAAGGTCATGATTTAGCAAAAGATTTTACAACAAAAAGTTGCTATTTTTTGCCTCTATGACTTTTGTAACATTTCCTTTTTTTTAACACATATATATATCAAAAATATGTGAGTTAGACAGATTGTTGCCAGTATCTGGTACTGTAAACAAGCTCATGGTGAGCCCAACCCTGCACCCACAAAGAGTGGTCTTGTTTTCTATCAAATCCAACCAACAATAATGAGGCCAACATGGACACCACTGAAACAGGTGGAGGTGAAGTCAACATCTGCCACTGCGTAGAAATATGTCTGTGGAAAGACAGAAGAAATCAGTCCCCCAAAAATGAACAACAATCCACATCGCACGATTCAAATCCCCTCTTATGACTGAGAGGTGATGACCAAAACTTTTCTTTTCTTTTTTTGGGACAATTTTCTTCCTCCACACGGCTGATATGACAGAAAAAAAAAGAAACTTCTCTCTGGACTGGACTTTACAAACAACTGATAATGTTTGTGTTGTTGGCTAAAGGCAGTGACATCAGACAACAGCGAAAAGACTCCTTTAGGAGCTGAGTGCATTTGAGAGAGGAGGTGGTAATTGCTGAATTGGTGACAGCAGCTCAAAATGCTGCTAAATTTAGAAGGGCAGGGTCACAGCAGGCTGTTCTGTTCTCAAAATTGCCACCGCTTACCTGTGTTTGGGATCAAGGGTATTGTTTAGTTATTTAAGAGCTATAACAGTTTACAAGGCGCAATCAGAAGCAGGAATAAATAAGTAAAATGCAATGTCAGGCTCAAAGGTAACTAATCCAAGATAGGTGTGCACAATAAAGACAAACAACTTCTCTTTAAATCCCATATGAAAACACAAGCACTATGAATGAGTAATTATATATGTATACATATATATATACATACATACACACATATGAAGTTTATTTTC
>JBAMYA010043579.1:0-13242 GCA_037176975.1 Arrhamphus sclerolepis | reverse complement strand
ACACACATATAGATAGATATATATATATATATATATATATATATATATATATGAGGTCTATGATTGCTCTGGGGTAAAAACTGTTTTCATGGTTCTGTATCTCCTGCCTGGTGGCAAGAGCTGGAAGTGGAAATGTCTGGGATGAGATGAGTCCTGTGAAATGTCTATTGCTTTCCTGCGGCATATGGAGGTGTAAATCTGATCCAGGCTGGAGAAGGAACAGCCACTTGTTTCCTCTGCTGCCCTGATGACTCTGTGGAGCTCCTTCTTCTCTTTGGATATGCAGCTGCACTCTCTACACTCTCTATGACACAGTGGTAGAAGGCTAGGAGCAGATTTTTTTCTGAGATTTTGTTTTCAGCAACTCCTCAGTGTTGGCACTCCAGGTCAGGTCATCCTCCATTTCAAAGCCCAGGAACCTGAACACTGGGGCCCTCTCCACACAGACCCAACTGATGATGAGTGGCTGGATATCAGATTTAGTACTTCTTTAGGTTTTTTTTAAATGTTGAAGAGGAGGTTGCTTCTTTCCAAAGTACAGGAATACCACTGTGGGCAAATGCAAAACTTCGACTCAGTGGCATATTAGGAGCAACCCGAGGTGGACACACACCAGTGAAGCAGTAGCATTGCATTTAGACCCTGAAATTATGTCCGCTTTTACTTCTGTTGCTGCCTGCCACGATTTGATGTATGTTCAATCCCAGTGTAACATGCAATACATTGGTAATCTACCCATTTCAATATGTGCAGTATGGCTTGCATTAGTCTTATAAGACTGCAAAAATCATACACTGTGAACCTGCTGTCAAAACTTTTGGCCAAAAACAAGCAGTAAAATTCTCAGCATTCTGTGCTTTGGGATACTCCAGCATGCATTTACCTTGATTTTGGCACTCATGCTGTGAATAGCTCAGATCAATTTTGATAGTGTCTCTTCCATTTTTATGATTTCAACACAGACCACGATAATTATATGTCCTGGGAGTATTAAAGCCTCTGCAACCTCTGACACAAATACTGACTGACTGACTTAATTCACAGTAAATAACAAGCTCTCTCAGAGAAGCCCATTACTAACTGTCTCATTGTTCCTAACCAGTGAACCTGGTGGGTTGGACAGTGTGATATGCAGTAGCTGCTTTGATATATGTCCCACTGTCAAAACTCATATTCTTTAGAACCCCGTCTGTGCCGCTCTGCTTGAGTGTTCTCTCTTGGCACAAAAGCGATGTCACACGGTGACATGTGGAAAGCTACAACCCCTTTCCCTGACCCCAGAGAACACAGAAGGAAACCCTTGCTGATTTGAAGAAAAAAAATAAAACAATACCTGCCATTACCCACAACTGCCATGAAGTGTGCTCTTGTGGGTACCTGCTGTATGTGATGATAATGAGTGCAGGAAGGAAAGAAATGACTTTGTAAGTAAAAAGGAACTGATATATGAGGGTACGGTCAATTGGTGCCTTTTATGAGGTGACGCATATCGTGTTGCCCTTGTTACCGGAGGTCTGGCTGAGCAACAGTCACCACTATTCACATGATGTATTTATGGCAAGCAATTTTCTCAATGAAATATTTATGATACTAACTTCAGTTGCTAAGGTCACGTACACAGGCTCTGTTGTGTCCAGTTCCCATGGGAGATGTCCTTTATGTTACAAGGTTTATTGCAAAAAAGCAGCTCAGCAATTATAAGTTATACTATTTGATATTCCAGATAATAACATGAAAGCATACACTAATGTTTCCTTGTATTTCTTACCGTGGCGTCTGTACAAAATTGCAAAAGGTATCCAGATTCATGGGTATGAATAGTAATATTGTTAGATGAGAATACATTTATTTATGTATTTTAGAGTCCAAGAGTTATGATATGAGTGCTAAATGCATTCTGTTCACTTTTTTTCCCCCATTACTGTTTCACACCTGAGTTCAGTTAATGTTTGCACTAAAGCTATCTCAGCATATACTTGCATACTGTTTGGTCTTCTTTGATCTCTGCCAGATACTTATTTTTATCACAGTCTTGTTCCTGTGGCAGTCCTTTTGGATTTTGATTTTGCCAGTACCTACAGCACCTTATGTTAGTTAATGTATGTTTAATTACTTTTACTTCTTCACCTGCCTGCCTACTGCCTAGTGTCTACATTTGAGTTCTCTCCTGAACTCTACATGACCACAAACCTGTTTAAATTGTCTGTCCCAGTCTGCCCCAGATGCCAAGAGCCCTCACTTAATCTACTATAACAGCCAGAAATGGGTGAATGTCATTGCATCCATTTGGGTGTTATTTTTCTCTTTATTAGTAAAGAGTTATTTTACTTTTATAATTTATTTTATAATGAACCTTGTGCATAAAAGTACAACAAAGGTTTTGGATCGATAAATACTGTTGGCAGGCCAAGTGGGTTGCTGCAGCACCCACCACCACCTCCAAAACTGAAGAATTGCCATCACATTAATGGCCCCAAGGTAAAGGATGGTCCTGTCATATTACCTGATGTTTGTGTTTTGAAAACTGGATCATATTTCAGCTGGACCCTAAAATAATGTTGTTAAGAGCAAATAAAAATAGTTGAAAAGAGCGATAGTGGGAGTTCAGCAGCTCATATTTCCTCTAGGTTCCCTCCAGTTTCCTTTTTCGATTGTGGTCAAAGGGCCAAATGAACCCCAAATCAAATCTGGACAATGTTACAGTTAACAGTGTAAAGGTGATGAACCATGTAATATGGTGCAGTCAATCTTCATCTTCAGTGTCATGGCAGGTGACCTCCAGTACACACCAAAGGTCATGTGTCTAATCAACTTTTCGCAAATTAAAAATGACTGAGACCATTTTTAGACATTGCGTCAAGAATCGCACAGGAAACTGAAACAGCTCAAACAGCCTTTTAGTGCTCCCTGTTCTTTGGCATAGAAAATAAATGTCTCATTAAAATTCAAAGCATTATTGAATTGCTCTCTCATCATCCAGTGGTAAAACATCTTGGTGTGGGGGTCAGCAGTAACCATCAAGAGCTGTGTGATTCCTTTGACTAACACTTTTTTGAAACCTCTGGGCCAAAGAAAACTCCCTGGTAACAGCCAGTGGATTGTAGGATCACCTGGCTGAGCATATAACATGTACATTCATGAACCTGAGCTGTTTATACCAGACTCAGACAAGTGGCTCTTTCACACCACAGCTTGATTCTTTGATCAGGAGACTGCCTTTAGAGAGTTTCTTACATGAGGCATTCAGGGTCATTTTCAAGAGGAAGTTTGTTGGCCTATATCATTTAGAGTTTTCAAAGAACAAGACTAAACTGGCAAATCTTCCAAATCTGGCATTGATCCCATCCAGAACCGTCCCATTGTCAAACTGGTGCCCTTAGCAACAGATTGCATTTTAATGAATCAAAGTTTTGTTGCCAAGGTTCGTTGTTGTTTGCTGCACTGTTGGACCAAAAGCAAATCAAGACGCATGTTCATAGACTGAACTGCATCAGTGTATGCTATCCCAAAGTATTATGGCATTCTGCCATCTAAAGATTGTACCTTTCCTGTACTTAGCAGTCTACTGTTGGCAACACATCCCTAATATGGTTACTTGCTGCTTTATTCTGTCAGCACTAAATAAAACAGTGCAAAGTGACCAAAGTTCCCTGTCGCTGCTGGCGTTTGGAGTCCTACCTCAGCTTCAGGAAGGAGATGCCAACCTGACTTTAGATTTACAAAGATGATGAGCCCACACCAGGTAACTGGGCTCACTCCAGTTGCTAAACGTGGCAACAGGGTTCGCAAAGTAAGAGGTGCCGCAACTCAAGTGACAATGTTTGTAATGTGGCGAGTTCAGCAAGTCACAAACCAAGTGTTTTTTGTTTTGTTTTTTTGGTTTGTTTTTTTCTGTCTCTTTAGCTTGCTTCTTAATTGGCTTGCTATTTTGACAAAAGGCCTATATGCCACATCATAGCCAGTACAAAACTATCTTTCAATGCTCATGTGACAGACTGATTTTATTCTACACGTTGAGTCGGCAGCCATCTGCGTGCCCCTATTATGCCTTTCTGCAATGCCAGTTCAAACACTATTCATGTTGCACCTGTAATGCTTCTGTTACCAGAGGTGTGGAATCGAGTCACATGACTTGGACTTGAGACTTGTGACTTGACTTCGACTTTTATAACAGTGACTTCGTTCTTAACTTGGACTTGAGACTGTTTACTGTTTACATCTAAATAGAGACGGTCTCTTTCTCTCTCTCTCTCTCTCTCTGGATTTTTTCACCATCTGCGTATTTGTGCTTGAGTTGCAGCACAGCCAATCAAATGAACCAGACTTAGACTTCATACATACATCCATTATATATACCCATTAATTCCTGTCCAGGGTTGCAGGGTCTGCCAGAGGAATACCAGAGCCTGCCATAGCTCTCTTGAAAGGAGGAGTACACCCTGCAGGTCACTAGTCCATCGCAGATTTAAAATTCATAAAAAAGCTCTCGACAAATATGCTCCCAAGAGTAATTTCGTTTTGGTGCAATAAGCAAAACATGCAAGGCGAGGATCACACACAGAGATGGAACAATTTCCAACTTTGTTCAACATTTGAAGTTGCACAAAGAGCAATAGGTGGTACTATTCCTTTGCTACGATGAAATATCTGACTTGATCTAACTTTCGCTTATGAGCAAATGTGCTCTGTGTTACGTTGATGACACTGTTTGGCTCTACCGTGTTTGTCTTTTTTGTCATGTACGTAAAAATCTGGTACCACAAGCGTGTCCAAGATTAACATTCAGCTTGTTAGCTCAGGATTGTCGATGGATGGTGAGCAGGGGTCCGTTTCAGAAAGCTGCTTCTGTTCAGGTATGTTGAACCTGAACTCGGAAGAGTTTCTCTCTGTCTCCTCCTCGTCATAAAGCTGAAACATTCAATTCCATCATTCAATTCCATCAGAAATGGATCGTGTTTTTGGAGGCATCTGAATGATGACATGCCACATTTGCATCAGTAAAGTATATTGAGAATTAATAGTTTACTGCAGTCATTGCAGCTGTCATTCATTCTCAAGATATCAGATGAATTTTGTAAGAGCATTATCTGTTTTTTTGTACAGTTACATAAGCTATGCATGATCTTATTCTTCTGTGCATCACAAATATCAATCATTTATGCTCATAGGTCACATAAAATACTTAGTGATTTTATTAGCTGTTGTATATTTCCAAATGTAGTTTATTTAACCGTTGAGCAAGACTGATCAAGGTCCTAGTCACTGTGGACATTTGGTCGTACTTAAAGATAAGGGTATTCCTTGGTATCACGGTGCACTGGTTATAGAAAGAGAGGATACAGCTAAAACCCAAACTGTTGGCCTGTGACTGCTTCAAATACTTACACACAGGTGATGGATTTGAACCTACATTGTATGTGATGAATACAACATCATAGATAAACTAGACTATGCTGCTAATATGCGGAAAGCATTCACTGTATGCTTCCCCACTGAGGAAGGTGAGGAACGTGACAATGATGGTGATCATCTTTACGACCCAGAGCTCTGGCATGACTTAGCCTTGGAAGGTCAAGAAACAGTAGATGCTGCTATGGCAAAAAACAAACAAACAAACAAACACACACACACACACACACACACACACACAAGCTGCACACAAGCAAAACATTAAAATATGTTTTTTAAGCTGGTGAACAGAGAGGCATCCCTGCTGCGCTAATCACATGATGGAATTCATCACTGAGACAAGCAAAGGCAGTTCTCCAATGTGATCACTGAAATATCTGTGCTGTTACTGAAATGGCTGGGTACAAGGATTTGTCATTCACAGCACAAGAATGGAAGCTGATGAAGGAGATGGTGGACATCTTGACACCTATGGGAGATGCAACCGATATGACACAAGGTGAGAAAGTAGTCACAATCAGTGCTGTTGTTCCTCAATCACCACCTCGAGAAACCGAAACCTCAAGTCCATTTCCTGAATGGTCTGGTCAGAGGTTTCTAGGCATCCTTGAACAAAATTTCTTGAAGAGCACTTTCTCTGCTCTGCTCTCTGGGTGGAACAGCATGTGCTGGGCAGTCGTGACATTAAGACAGAGGTGACACAAAAAGTTAAAGGTGAAGACTGAATTTACAGTGATGTTATTTACAATCAGTGGTGATTTCTCAAAGACTGCGAGGGAAGCTCAGCTTCAAAAGCGTCAAAAATATGTACATTTGTGTTAACGTTTCATTGACTACAAATGCATTAGAACACGTTCATCTAGAAGACGAGTTCGTCCAGAAGAGTCAGTGTGTCAGATTTCAAGAATCTTGCCTGGTGAAACTACTTGACCATTTCCATTGTTCATTTTCTTACACTTAGTAGTATTTCCTTATTTCAAAAGTTCCTTTTTCAAGTTTTATATTGTTTCATTAGTTTGTCAGCAGACCATTTTCTTGTAAAGGAATGGAGACATCCCAAGTCTACCAGAAGTTCTGGGAGTCTCCTGCATTCAGATAGCGGCCCAGAAGTCAGATAAAATGTCCCAGAATCTAAAACGTGCACACCTACACATGCACGGAGGTGAGACAGACTTTCTTCCTGATGACATATGGGAAGGAGAGAGAGAAAGAGGCCATACCACAGAACGCCAAAAATGGTAAAAGCTGCTGCTCTAACTTTTCTGTCCACCACTATCAAGCACCACATCACAGAAGGAACAAAACCAAAACCTCCTGTCATTCACATTCATGTCTGAATTTAAGTATAAATAAACTGACAAATTTTATGAGGTAGCCCACCAATGAGCTTCCCCTCTTTGAAAGACCTGCAGCCGCCACTGTTTACAATGTTTGCCCAAGGAAGCATGTATAAAGAGAAAAGTGTAGGTCCAAGAACAGAACCCTGCGGTACTCCACAGCTGACCCTAGTCCAACTGGAAGAATCATTGTTTACATGGAAAAACTGAAATTGGTCCAATAAATAGGACTTGAACCACTTTAATGTTATTCCTCTAAGTCCAACAAACTAATTCAAATTCAAAAATACTTTATTAATCCTTGAAGGAAAATTCAGTTATTTCAGTAATCATCTTGATTTGACTCATTGAGACTCATGAAGGTGCCTAGTAGAGATGTCCATAATCACTTAATCGGCAGCCATGGAGTAGGAGACTTTTTAAATTGATCATTTTAAGAATCACTGTTGAAGAAATATAACACGTCTCCTCGAGAACGGCATTTTTTTTCCTTAGTACAAAGCTCCTCAGCAGGGTGTCATCAAGAGAGAATCTCAAAGCACCAAAGACAAAGGCAGAATCCAGTCAGGAATTTGATGTGGGAAACTTTGCTTTGTTGGTTATGTCAGTGTAACAGCTAGCTAAACAAACTTGGCACATCTCCAACATTTAGCGCTAATATTTCTCTCACATTTTTTACTTTAGGTAGCTATGCTATACGAGAACGTACTAGGTGACCTTTTCTCAACAAGGTGTAACAACAGCGCTGTCAATCATAAGACACAGTTTTTGACTGCAGCATGCTGGTGGTCTTTGGCTCTTTATAGTGAGAGGCTGCAGTGTAGGAAGCAGGGTAACAGACCCCCACAAGGACACCAAAGACATCACTACTGCACAGGCAGCAATCTACTGTAATCGCCACAGTTGATTAAATGGGTTCTCAAGCTGGTATCCACCTCCTGGTGGAGCAGGACCACAGTGGAAGACCCTGACAAATGGATGAACACGCCCTGGGCTGCTTACTAATGTTTTATGTGGAGTTGGTATGAAAGACATCAGTGCTGGCAGCCCGAGAGAAACGACCTGCTGAGTGGGTCTATAGGATGGGGGGGTAGGGGGGTTCTAAAGACAGCATCTAGATGGGTGGTAAAAGAGCTCTACAGAAATCCTGACAAAGCACAAGGACTAGAAAGTAACTGCTGGGAGCCGCTATCTCAATAGCCATGAAGGAATATTTTGAAAAAGGGGAAAAAACAGAGGATGGTGCACAGGCTCATTATCCACTCAGTAAAAACAGCTATCTAAAAATATTGCACTGTAAAGGAAATTTTCCAGCTTGGTAAATTACTACCATTAAGACATGTTTAATAATTAAAGACTTGTGTTGGTTTAAAAAAAAAAAAAAAAAAAAAGTGTCCTGACTGTGTTCCACATATTTGTCCAATCTAATTCACAGATTCAGTAAATTTTGCTCATTAACTCATGTTCCTTCTATTTTTTTTTTTTAATCTCTAAAAAAAAAAAAAAAAAAAAAAAGAAAAATCTGCATGCACATCTGAGCAGCATCAAACATTCAGAAGGAAACATACCACCAATATTGTTTTGAGTTTTTTTTCCACGTTAATAAACAGTAAATGTATTAAAATATATGATTCTGTTTCACGTGAAGGAGTATTTAAAGTGTCTTCTAGCAAAAAAATAAAATACTTTACAAAAACACCTCCTCTGTTCATGATTTCCATCTCTGGAACAAAAGGTTTCCTTCAGATGCATCACTCTCATGAGTTTGTTTCCCATTCAGCTGCATGTTTTTTACTTTTATTTTATTTTCAATAGATGGGATGTCCTGGCCCAACTAAAGAGTTACTTTGAAATTTTGCATTGTCTTGTGTGGGTGCACCCACATCTATATGCACATGTGGACCAAACATTGTGTTTTTAATTCTTGCATGCAACACATGCATATTAACACATCCAAGACTTGATCATGTATAATTTAACATCTAAACTTGTATGAAAGTGCTGAAGTGCTGACAAAGAAAGTTTGACCTTCGAAAGTCACATTGCATAATGCAGATACTAAATAACAACAATGCTCTTATATAAGGCCTTTCTAGTCCAGAAACCACTCAAGGCACTAAACTCTGCACTAAATAACAGTGCACAACTGAAAATGCACACATTGCCTTGAAAAGGTAACTCTAATATCAAGTGCACTGTTAAAGTCATTTCACTTAGAGGGAATTCTATAATCCATAACCTTCATGAAATACCAGCAGCACTCACAGAACATTTTCATCTCTAGATGATCCTTTTTATAACCCCCCACGCTCCTTGCATACCTTTGAGCTATTATTGCTTGTAATTGATGCACGTTGTAAAGTCATATCTTCACAACAGAGAGGGGTGAGCTGATTACAATCTTGGAGGCAGCATTGGTGTCTGTTGAAGAGGTGATATGCCTCTGTGAGAGGTGGAGAAATAAAATTACTACTGCTGTGTGTGTGTGTTGTGCTTCACGATATTAAAAGCTTCGCCATTTAGGAAAGCCTCCTTTATTGCACAGTCAAAAATACGAGTAGCAAGTTTATAAGTTTGTTTGTTTGTTTTTAAAACACAGAACAGGCAGTTTTCATGAAGCCCAATATAATCTACATTGGAAAAAGTAATTTTGGAAGCAACTGCATTGATCAACATCATTACCAAGCACATTTTATCACAGTGCAGTAAAAACCCCAACTTACAGCCTGTTAGGAAAAAAAAGAAAAGAAAATGCATTGCGGTATGGTTTGATGTCCTAATTTGCACAGCTGTGGCAGTGAATGGCTGTACAATTTCTCTTTGAGAGCCCACTAGTGAGAGTCAATACATCACACCAGCACTTGAAATTGGAGTGATGTGAGGGCTGATGTGCTCAGGGGGGCAGTTTTCCTCCAGGCTTACCTGAGCTGTCGGAGGCTGCAGACGACAGGCTTCTCCATCTAACAGCCTCTCGCTCTAATAACTGCAAGTCCCATCTCTGAGAAACCCGCCGCGTGACTGATCAATGTCGACAGGTAGTTTCAAGGCCGCTGCTCATATTGCCCAGAACAGGGAGCGGCACATTTTCCTTAAGGCTCAGCTGTATCTCCCTGTTAAATTATATAACAAACTTTATTTGTGGAGCTCTCTCCAAAACACAGTTACAAAATGCTTTACAAACAATAAAACCAGGGAGGTATTCAATAAAATCACAGATGTATGCAATTTCTTTGGATATATTAATGCACATCCAATTTTGTAACACTACCACAGCACTTTTAATATCGTAAAACCAGAGATTTCAACTGCAGTTTCAGCTGAGAGTTGTCGTTATTATTAATGAATGTGACAGCAGCTACAGTTAAATATAGCTCTGGGTGTATTTTGCGTCTAAACAAGATCATAACCAAAAGAGCAACGTACAACCAAGAAGCAAACATCTTCAGTCTGCGCACGATGAGCACGAATAAGCTCCCCAGTAATGCACTTTCCCTGCTTACTTCTTTCTTTGCAATGAAATTTATGAGTAGACACTGTGGCTGCCAACTTCAATACCCGTCTCAGAAGGCATCACGTCATACGGTCATACAGCAAACACCCACTATTGGCCAGCTGCAGTTTCCATGGAGACTACGGTCTCCCTTCCCTCCTGAGATAGCTTAAACAGTGAGTGAACATGAGACGATTCATATAAATTGTTCCTTAATCTTGTTATTTCTCATTTCCATGCTGGAATGGATATTGGATTACAAGTGTGCTGGAAGTGGAGGGAGGGAAGGTCACAAAAAAAAGAGAAGTTTTTTTATGATTTGACATTTCAGTGTAGTGCTTGGCATGCTGAAGTATGGACTGTCATCTACTGCTGATTCTCTGTGAAATGCACATGGAAGAAACACACATAATTTAATTTCTCCTGCATCCCAGGCTCATACATAAAAGCTGCTTGGTTAAAGATAAACTCATTAAAGTATTGTAATGTGGGAACAGCATTTTTATTAGAATCATACTTAAGGCTGCAATCTTGCTAGCAGCTCCGTGAGGTTGTACTGAGCAAAAATGCAAACGTTAGCATGGCAAAATGCTCAGAGTGACACTACTGATTTTATGAGTACATCTAACGCTGATCATGTACATCATTACTGCAGCTCAGGAATCACAGTCGGTCCTCGGAGGGTTGGTGACTCAAAGAGTCTTTGGTCAAGGTACCAAAGCCCACAGATTAATGTAGTGTGAAAGTGTAAAGGTGGCTTTTTGAGCAAAGTCTCAAAAGACAAGAAAAACAAGATTAGAGCAGCTCCTTTAACCATCGCTATTAAGTTGATTAGCATGCTAATTACTGCAGCAAGGAATGTCATTACTTTGGTAGGAAATCAAAGTACTGGAATTGTTTGAAACATAAACTAAGGGTAGACATTTCGATGCCATAGTAATTACCAACATGGTTTATCTCAGCAAGGCTCTTAAGTACCAAAATCTGTTGCATCATAAAGGCATCAGAGTTTCTTATTATCCCAACAGAAAACTTTACTCTTGACTGCAGGTTTACTTGTTGTTGCTTAAGTTTTTAAAACAAAATGGGAGGCAGGTCCTTCAACTTTCAGGATTCAACTAGTTTCCTGTTTTTGATAAAAGCCGATGTTTAACCTTTGTAGAGATCTCTACTTGCTGTTTGGGGACCTTTTATGTGTCATTTATACTTTGACATCAAATGGAAGATGTAGGTTTGTTGTAACTGGGAATCATCGGTTGTTAACCTCCGCTGTCACCTGACATGCACTTCTCCAGAAATGTTAGGCAAATGTAACAGTCAAGATGCAACAAACGTGATTCATCTGCTTGGTAGCATTGCATTTACTTCTATGTCTTCCCTGCTAATACTACTTTGTAGCTTTCAAATTTGATAGACAGATTACTGTAATGTCAGTAAAAGTTAATTCTGCTCAACATTTTTCAGTCCCAAGTCACATAAGCTATGCCTCATTCTCTCTGCTGTGATGTCTGAGCTGCACAAAAGAAAATTTTGTGCAGGTTCTGTTCTGCAATGCTGCAGAACCATCTATGGTGGTCTTATTACAGAGTGACACAAACAAGAACAAACTATAAATGGCCACTGCAACGTAGGCAATAAAGTTGCATCATTTTATGACTTAGGTGATCCAGTTCACTTACTTTCTTATTCACTTGAGTCAGTGTTGTTGGCCAATTCAGCCGGATTATCTGAGTCTACTGTACTTCCCTCAGTCTTCTAACTACCCATCCAGAGGACTCTTGGATCCAAGTTACTGAAGTGGACTTATGATTCCTGGTTCAGTACGAAGATTTGAAACATTAACTCGGCCGATTCAAGAACTGGCCAATTCTAATGTAGGCCCCCGTATGCAGGAAGATGCACGAAGAACCACTCTGTTCTGTAGTTCTGCAAACATCTGTGTCATTACGTGCCCTTGCATAGCATTTTACTTTTTTCCTTTATCTCCACCTTTTTCTACATATAGCTCTAGAACTGTATATTTTTAGATTGTATCGGTTAGCCTCTCTTACTGCTATTATCTGAGTCTGCTGGATGTTTGATCTTATAAGAGGGAGATTTTCCTTCCTTCCTCTTTTTCATCATGAACAAACAAATTCAAAGGGATTTTTTTTGGATTTCTATCTATGAAGTGTGCACTAATGAGATAATGTATTTCAGTTAGAATCACAAACATTAACATGATTTCATGGCTTTTATTTGCACATAAATCACTTCAGCCAGATATTCCCTCTTTGTTGAGTTTCTGTCAAGTCAACCCTAATGAAATAACTATTAGTGAATTACTGTTACCGTTTGAAAACTGAATTGGTCTGAGTGGATTTAAATCATGACCACAAAAGTTTGCATAATTTCATGACTTTTATTTACACTTAGATAGAACATGGCTCCAAACATGTCTTGTATATTATTCTACAGTGTTAAAGGGTAAAGCAACCAAAGCATGTCTTGTTTGCCACTAGAGGTATGCAACTTCATTCTGCAGGAGCTATAAACAAATTTTAGAACAATCAATCCAGTAGAAGTGAAGTTGTTTTCCCTTCGGTGAACTCCTTTCTTGTACGGCAGGGCATTTTTAATATGAAAAATAAATAATCTTTGACATTGAGATAGGCATTCCTAACAGTACCAGTAATACTTGAAAACCTGGCCTCTTTTGACCATAACAATCTTTGACTCTTGTGCTGCTTTTGATGACACTATACTTACAGTGCTGTTTGTATTTTATAGCCCTCCCTTTCTGATCTCAAACACAAGACGGAGAAGATACTTCTCATCCTCTGTGCTTTCTGCTCCGTTGGGTTTCAAAATGAAGAGCTTTATCTGTGAAACATCCCTAGGTCAAGGTTACATATCACGTCTAGATATGAAGACTGTCTGAGGGGAAGGGCCCTTAACCTCTTGGGGCCCACCACTATTTTGTAGCAAAAGCGCCTAAAATGACATACCCAAATTAAAATGACTGTA